>ONZH01004455.1:0-110000 GCA_900303285.1 Rhinella marina | reverse complement strand
CTTTGGAGGGGGCTGCGGCCTTGTTCTCTCTTCTTTTTCCTGTTGCCGCGCTGCACTGGTTCTCCATGTCCAGAATCGCGGCATTAGGGAGAAGGCGGGGCCTGCTGGGAGCGCCGCACAGGAACGTCCTGACGAGCTAACGTCAGGACGTTAAGGGAAGTATGGTGTATGCCTGTTCCGAGCCCACCACAGCAGGGCTTCCCTATCGGAACAGGCATACACAATAAAATCCAGGCTGCGGCAGTGAGCGGGCCAGGACAGGCCGTCAGCGGAGGCACGAAGTAAGCTGCGCGGCCGCGTGCCAGCGCAGCTTACAGGGAACACTGGCAATGATGCCATACTCTCCGCCCCTCAATCCTGTGCGGTGTTGTGCGGCGTCTATCACGGGCCCTTCTTGACATGTAAGCACTAAGCAGTGGACAGGATGTGGATATTTTTGAAGCGGTCGGCACACATGCGACCGCTCCTATTACGTCATTAAACACCGCGGTTATTAGGAAATGGTGATATCGCCATTTCTTAATACCGCGGTATACCGTAGACACCGGTATATCGCTCAACCCTAGGTCCAGCTCACCCCAAACCATCTTGATTGGGTTCAGGTCTGGTGACTGTGGAGGCCAGGTCATCTGGCGTAGCACCCCATCACTCTCCTTCTTGGTCAAATAGCCCTTACACAGCCTGGAGGTGTGTTTGGGGTCATTGTCCTGTTGATAAATAAATGATGGTCCAACTAAACGCAAACTGGATGGAATAGCATGCCGCTGCAAGATGCTGTGGTAGCCATGCTGGTTCAGTATGCCTTCAATTTTGAATAAATCCCCAACAGTGTCACCAGCAAAGCACCCCCACACCATCACACCTCCTCCTCCATGCTTCACGGTGGGAACCAGGCATGTAGTCCATCCATTCACCTTTTCTGCGTCGCACAAAGACACGGTGGTTGGAACCAAAGATCTCAAATTTGGACTCATCAGACCAAAGCACAGATTTCCACTGGTCTAATGTGCATTCCTTGTGTTCTTTAGCCCGAACAAGTCTCTTCTGCTTGTTGCCTGTCCTTAGCAGTGGTTTCCTAGCAGCTATTTTACCGTGAAGGCCTGCTGCACACAGTCTCCTCTTAACAGTTGTTGTAGAGATGTGTCTGCTGCTAGAACTCGGTGTGGCATTGACCTGGTCTCTAATCTGAGCTGCTGTTAACCTGCGATTTCTGAGGCTGGTGACTCGGATGAACTTATCCTCCACAGCAGAGGTGACTCTTGGTCTTCCTTTCCTGGGGCGGCCCTCATGTGAGCCAGTTTCTTTGTAGCGCTTGATGGTTTTTGCGACTGCACTTGGGGACACTTTCAAAGTTTTCCCAATTTTTTCGGACTGACGGACCTTCATTTCTTAAAGTAATGATGGCCACTCATTTTTTTTTTTAATTAGCTGCTTTTTTCTTGCCATAATACAAATTCTAACAGTCTACTCAGTAGGACTATCAGCCGCGTATCCACCTGACTTCTGCCCAACACAACTCATGGTCCCAACCCCATTTATAAGACAAGAAATCCCACTTATTAAACTTGACAGGGCACACCTGTGAAGTGAAAACCATTTCAGGTGACTACCTCTTGAAGCTCATCAAGAGAATGCCAAGAGTGTGCAAAGCAGTAATCAAAGCAAAAGGTGGCTACTTTGAAGAACCTAGAATATAAGACATATTTACAGTTGTTTCACACTTTTTTGTTAAGTATATAATTCGACGTGTTAATTCATAGTTTTGATGCCTTCAGAGAGAATCTACAATTTTCATAGTCATGAAAATACAGAAAAGTCTTTGAATGTGTGTCCAAACTTTTGGTCTGTACGGTGTGTATATATATATATATATATATATATATATATATATATATATATATATATATATATATATATATATATATATATATTTTTATTTTTTATTTTTTTTTTTACTGAAAACATATGTAGAACATTCACCATATGTCTACTTTATGTTTGCATTATTTTGTAAATGTCAAAAAGCTTAAAATTTTAGAATCAACTGAAAATTTCAAGAAATTTACTAAACCAACTTTTTATAGGACCAATTCAGTTATGAACTCATAATAGAAACCACCCATAAAGGACCCCATTTTAGAAACTATACCCCTCACATTATAGAGGGAAGGCAATACTGGACTTAAAGGGGTTGTCCGAGTTATTTTTTTGTTCTTTATATGTTTCTAACTTGTCAGGTATAACAACTTTCCCATATACTTTGTGTTTCCAAAGCTGCTGGTTTCTCAGAGTTGACTCAGGGTCACATGACCTGTGATGTCACCTTATCTCTCTGCTCTGTGATGTTTCGTTCACAAGCCTCAGAGTTCAGATAAGAGTCTGTACACGAGACGTCACTGGCCACGCCCCCTTCCTTTGCCGGCTGCTATCTGCTCTCCCTGGTTTCCTTCAGATAAAACATTAACCCCTTCAGCCAAAAGACACTGAGGGCTCAAGGCTTTAGAACAAACAGTAGCTGCAGCAATGAGAGGAGACAAATGCTGGGCAAGGAGCTATAGAGGAATTGTACAAGAACAGGTAGAGAGAATTTCCTGTGTGTATCAGCATTGTCATTGTACAGCTGGGACTTGTAGTCCTACACATACAACATGCTGCTGAGTATTCCAGCAGGCAGACATGTCACTCAGCACTTGTATTCATTCCCTTTGCAGAGAAGGGGGGAGGGGCAGAGATTGTTGTTATTGCATGTAAACAAAGACCAGAAGAGAACAGGGAAATGAGGAAATATGGATTTTTTTTGCCTAAAACTTGCTTAACTTAGTTATATATTGCTGCCCATCAGATTTACAGTGCTATATTTTTTTTTTCATAACTCGGACAACCCCTTTAATATTAACCAATAGACCTAACAGAACAATAGATGTGCATGTTGGGGACACCTGGGAAATAGTGACCATAAAATAATAACCTTCCAATTGTCATTCAAAAGAGCGTTTCTTCAGGGAGGAACAAAAATACCAAACTTCAAAAAAGCAACATTTAGCCAACTAAGAGAGGCCATAGGCCTAACTAACTGGGACAAAGTCCTCAAAAATAAAAATACAGCAACAAAATGAAAGATTTTTAAAAGCATCCTAACATCTGATTGTGAGAGGTACATACCTTATGGGAATAAAAGGTTAAGGAACAAGAAAAAAAAACAAAAAAACAAAAACAATGTGGATAAATAGAACTGTAAAGAAAACAATAAATGACAAAAAGAATGGTGCGGCGGGCGTCATGGCCGGCAAGTCTGCGGTTTCGAACAGCAGAGACTTGCAGCTACTTACCGCCATCGGCGGCGTCTTCCGATGGGCCTCTCATTCCTTGTGGGCCCTTCTGAAGTCTTTCGGTGGCGTCTGAACCCGGAAGCTAACCTTCCGGGTTCAGACGCCAATCGGGCCGTCTGTACACGCTATGAAAGCTGTAATCCTCGCTGGTGAGGATTACAGCTTTCAAAGTGCAATTCTTATTCTGGCCACTAGATGGCAGGCCAGGATAAGAAATGAGCAATCATGAGTTTTAATTCAAGATTAAAAATCAGAGATTGCTCATAGTGAAAAAATAAAAAGTACAATATATTAGCTCATATTTGAGCTTTCAAATAATGAAATAAAAAAAAAAAATGTTAAAAAATATATAAAAAATAAAAAAAATATAAAAGTTTAAATCACCCCCCTTTCTGTATCATTAAAAAATAAATACCTAAATAAAAATAAATAGACATGACCGAAAATGCCCGTACTTTTAAAATAAAAAAAAATTCAAAAACGGTGAATTGTGTGGCGGAAAAAAAGCGTCCAAATGGCGATTTGCTGTTTTTTTGTCACTTTTTTTTCTAAAAAAAATTAAATAAAAAGCGATCAAAAAGTCATACACACCCCAGAATGGTATCAATAAAAACTTCAGATCGCCCCGCAAAAAATGAGCCCCCATACAGCTCCGTACACATAAATGCCAAAAAGTTATCGGGGTCAAGATATGACGACCAAAAAAAAAAAAACAAAAACAAAAAAAAAAAAACAACAACCAACTTTATAATTTTTTTTATCACTATCAAAACACAAGAAAAACTATACATGTTAGGTACCGCTGGATTCGTACTGACCTGTAGAATGAAAGTAACCCGTCAGTTTTAATGAACAGCGAACACCGTAAATAAAAAACCCGGAAAACTGTAGCGGAATACTGGTTTTTTTTGCAATTTCACACGATTTGGAATTTTTTTTCCCGCTTCCCACTACACCATATCCAATAATAAATGGTGGCGTTTGAAAGTACAACTTGTCCCGCAAAAAACAAGCCCTTATACAACTATGTGAGCAGAAAAATAAAAAAGTTATGGCTGTATGAAGGCAAGGAGCAAAAAACGAAAACGCAAAACCGAAAAAACCTCTGGGGGTGAAAGGGTTAAATCACTAAAACAGGAGGGGAGCGAGGAAGTATTGAAAAACTATAGGGAAAAAAATAAAATATGTAAAAGACAAATAAAAGCAGCCACACTAGAGACCGAGAGATTAAAGGGGTATTCCCATCTTAGACAATGGGGGCATATCCCAGCGGTGGGACCCGCACCTATATCGAGAACTGAGCTGGGAGCTGCTCCCATAGAAATGAATGGGAGTGAACCGCACATGCGCGGCCACCGCTCTCATTCATTTCTATGTAGCCGACGACTAAATAGCTGAGCCAGCGTTTGGCGATTTTCGCCGGACCCATAGAAATGAATGGAGGGTGGCTACGTATGCGCAGTGCGCCCTCCTTCACTTTGGGGGCTACGTTTTTGATATAGGTGCGGGTCCCAGCGGTTGGACCCGCACCTATAAGACAATGGGTGCATATCCTACCGATATGCCCCCATTGTCTAAGATGGGAGTAACCCTTTAATTGCCAAAAATAGTAAAACTAACCCTAAAATATTCTTCAATTATATAAGTGGTAAAAAGTATAAATCTGAAGGTGTCGGCCCTTTACAGAGTAATGAGGGGGAAGTTGTAGAGAGCGATGATGAGAAAGCAAAACTATTAAAAATTTTTTTCTACTGTTTTCACTGAGGAAAATAAACTGTCAGATGAAATGCAGACAAGTAAATTCCCTATTAAAAGTTCCCTGTCTGACCCAGGAAGAAGTACAGCGGCGTCTTAAAAAGATTAAAATAGACAAATCGCCAGGACCAGATGGCATACACCCCCGTATCCTAAGAGAATTAAGTAATGTCATAGCCAGACCCTTATTTCTGATATTTAAGGACTCTATACTGACAGGGAGTGTTCCAGAGGATTGGCGCAATTTATTGGTGCCAATATTTAAAAAAGGTCCAAAAACAGAGCCTGGAAACTATAGTCCAGGAAGTTTAACATCTGCCGTAGGTAAACGGTTTCAAGGTTTTCTAAGAGATGCTATCTTGGAGTACCTTAATGAAAATAAGCAAATAACGCCATATCAACATGACTTCATGAGGGATTGGTCATGTCAAACACTTTTCCCAAAATAAAGTTTAAAAAAAATTGAAAAAAAAAAAAAGGGGAAAAAAAGACAAGTATACATATTAGGTATCGCCGCGTCCGTATCGACCGACTCTATAAAAATATCACATCATCCACCCCGCCAGGTGAACGCAGTATATATAAAAAAAAAAAAAAAAAAAAAAAAAAAAAACACACACACACACACACACACACAAGTGCCAAAACAGCCATTTTTTCCCCTCTTGCCTCACAAAAAGTGTAATAGCAGGTGATCAAAAAGGCATATTTAACCCAAATTGGTACCAATCAAACCGTCATCTTGTCCCGCAAAAATGATACCCTACCTGAGACAATGAGAAAAATTAAAAAATTTAAAAAATATGGCTCTCAGAAAATGGCAACACAAAAAAAGATTTTATTCTGTTCAAAAATAAATCTAATGTGTAAAACTTTCCAAAAATAAAAATGTTAGACATATTGGTTATCGCCACGTCCGTAACAACCTGCTCTATAAAAATATTACATGAGATGGCCCCCCAGGTGAATGCTGTAAAAATATAAAAAATAAAAAACTATGCCAAAATAGCTATTTTTTTCACCTTGACTCACAAAAAGTGTAATACCAAGCAATCAAAAAGTCAAAAATGTACCCCAATATGGTACCAATGAAAAAGTCACCGCATAACGCAAAAAATGAGCCCCCACATAAGACAATAACTCAAAAAAATTAAAATCAATAGCTCCCGCAAACCAATCCATCAAAATCTGTTCTGCAAAATCCATATGGCACTCCTTCTGTTCCGAGTCCTGCCATGTGCCCCCACAGCAGTTTACCACCACATATGGGATGTTGCCATATTCAGGAGAAAATGGGGAACAACATATGGGGTGCTTTTCTCCTGTTACCCCTTGTGAAAATGAAAAATTTGGGGCTAAAGCAACATTTTATTGGAAGAAATGAAACTTTTGATTTTCACAGCCAAGTGTTTCCAAATTCCGTAATTGACAGGGCCGGGCAGCCATCTCTTTTGTCTCCCGGCCCTGTACGATCGCGAACTCCCGCGCATTGCGATAAGCAATCCGCGCATGCGCATTGATGAAGCCGGGACCCGGGCGGCCGCCGGCTCTCAACGCGCGTGCGCAGATTGCTTATCGCAATGCGCAGGCGCGGGAGTTCGCGATCGTACAGGGCCTGGAGACGAAAGAGATGGCTGCCCGGCCCTGTCAATCAACGCAAGGGAGGAGGGGTAAGGGGCGTTATTACGGCCGCTCCTAGGTGCAGGGTTCACGCCTACTGCACCTAGGGGGCCTAATTAGCATATTATAAAATCGCTATTTTAACAAAAACTACCATACAGTTTTCTATAAAAGAAGGCTTTCTGTCATCAGGTGTCATTTGCGATTTGCAAATGACACTCGGTTTTGTAGGCTAAATTCTGATGACAGAAACCCTTTAAAGCATATTACAAAAGTTATTAAAAGGGGTAATCCGGTTACCATAAATATACCATATTTTAGACTAAATCATCATCAATAATTACCTAATATAATGTCAATTACACATATTTACCGTTCAGTAGTAATAAAAGTAGATTTCTTCCTCTGCTATCCACTGTGCTTTCTCATAAATTACCATGGCACAGACCTGTAGTTCTGAGCTTTTGTTAGGTCAAGCATGCTCAGTGTGTTGCTATCAGTTCTCTAGCTAAATGTTAGTGTGCTGCTGATTACTGAGTAGAGGGGGCGTGACTGGGCTGGAATATCAGGCAGCCAACCAGTAAACATCAACACTCATGAACAAGCACAAACTCACAGCAGGAAAGTTAGGGATTGTGGGGATTGTAGTTTTGTGAGGGAAGATCAGGAGCCATGATACACTCAGTGTGCTGCAGGCTCACACAGGAGCTAGACAAATGGATTGCAAGGTAAATTGAACCTCTGGTTATGTGCATAGGTATGGGTTCTGGTTGGGTCACAGCTTGCAGCCTTAATGCAGTTTTACAAAAATTAAAGAACTCCCGCAAACATTTTTATTCTCTGACCTGTTAGAAAGGTGCATGATATAACCTGTAGTGATTGTCATTTTCTTATCAGTGACTGTTTCTGTGAGTAAAAACCTCTCTTATTGTAGCTGGGTCATGTGACCAACTCCCTGACCTCCAACTGACCCAGGACAAAAAGCCAGTAACTGCTCTATTCATTCCTATGGGAGCCTCACTTTCAGTCTCATAGGAATACATAGACAATTAGACTTCCTGTCCACACACAAGTCTATGTGTGAGTTGGTGAGTCTAATTGCTGGTCACATGACACAGATAAGAAACTTCAGGATGATATAAGTCAAAAATTTAGACACTGGTAAAAAAATTACATTCACTACAGATTATATCATGTACATTTCTAGCAGGACATGGAATAAAATTTTTATCGGGAGTTCTTCTTTAAGTTACTTTACCGGAATACCCCTTTAACAACATTATCCCTACACTTTTGAAATGACAATTACATGTTAAAAGACAAAGTCAATCGTTTATAGAATAGCAAGAAATAAAGACCTTTCCTCTATCCTTTAACTTCCTTCCATTCCTGGCTTTAACACTGCATCAAAAACTAAGTATAAATCCAGTCAAATGATTCATTGCATGAAATGTACCTGTAAGGTTACTGGTAGCTTCTGTATTGCTTTGCACGTTGAGGGTTTTGAATACTGCATATTTATCAGTCACAGCAGAGGTGCTTGATGCAGTTCCAGATACTGCAATTAGTGGAGTGGGTGCACTAGGAAAAAAATATATTAAATAAACTTTAACGAAAGACATTCGCAACTTGATCCTTGAATACAGAGACCTGAGAAATAGTGTTTGAAAGTCCACAACTGAACACTTGGCAAGATGAATGCACTATAGAAAGGACGGGTGAAACACTAAGGGGCAAGAAAAAGTGCAAAATCGTATATCTTCTGAAAGAAGCGAGCCCTGCAGCATGTAGACACAGAAGAATTCTACCAATATTATTCTGTTCTGTCCCCATGTCTCGTTCTCCATCCAACTATGTAGAAACTTCAGTTTGGGGCAGCCTGCGGGAGGGGGTTTATATACATCTCGCTCCTTTACTGTCTTTATACTACTGGGCAGACAGGACAGGCGGGGGAAGGCACGGGGTGTGTGGGTAATAGGGAGAAGATGGCTGAAAAGACTAATCCTGTCATGTTAGTTTACAGTACCTCACTTCCTGATCTCTTCTCCAGTCCGGTTCTTGCTCCCCCACACGGCTATCCTGCAAAACATCCCCTACTTCTTGACCAGCTATCCTGCCAGAATGAGATAAGTCCAGCTATCTGCAAAAGCTAAGGATATAGATTTGTATATACTAAGTGGCTGTCTACCTTTGTAAACCTCAGTGACATAGCTTGTTTTGCATGTAAATCCTTCCATTTCTTTATCTTTGCTTCTATTGATCATGGCTCCACATAACACACAAACATATCCGTATTTCAGTCCACAAACCATGGATCAGCAAAATGTGGATACCTTCCATGTGCATTCTGCATTTTTCTCACTGCCATCAACACAAACAAAAACACTATTCTTGTCTGCAAAGAGTTTTTCTGATAGTTTGATAAATCTGGCTCTGGCTGCCCATTTGGTGCCCAAACGGCACTGAATATTCCCTACACACACACACAAACATAATGTACCCAATATGCTGCCTATTATTTTCCTCTGTTCTTTATTCAATATTTATATCAGGATCCGCTGCTTCTTATCCACAAAAGATGTCAATTACTGGGATGAGGTCAAGTTGTGCTGCATGAGGAGTGTCTGTAACTGTGTATTCAGGACCCTTATATGTCCGGTCTCTGAGGTCTCCTGCACATGACTCATTTCTGCAGTCCGCAAATCGCGGATCCACAAAATATGGATGTGGTCCATGTGCATCCCGCACTTCTTGCAAGCTCCATTGTAAAAATGGGTATTCTTGCCAGTTAAACTGACAAGAACATGACATGTACTATAATTTGCAGCATGGTCGCACAGATGCGGATAGCATCCGCGTGCTGTCCGTATTTTTGGCGGCCCCATAGAAATTAATGGGTCTGTATTCGATCACAAAAAAAATAAAAAATTGGATTGGATGTGGACCGAAAAGGACATGTCCAAGTTAATCTCTTCTAGTTGCTAATAAGTCTATTCAGAGGCTATATGTTTCTGGGAATTAGAGTGATCACCTATAACAGCTCACATGAGGTTCATCACCCAGCTTTTCCAGCCTCCGGAATGGCAATTCTATCCAGTTATACAGTGATATGTGAGACAGGATGATGTCCCTACATTACAAGGTTTGTCATTCTACTGTGGGTGATCTAAGGATGGCTTATTGATTGTCACTGAGCTTCTCCAGGCTTCTTACAATTCTACCTACAGTGGGGAAAAAGTATTTAGTCATCCACCAATTGTGCAAGTTCTCCCACTTAAAAAGATGAGAGAGGCCTGTAATTGACATCATAGGTAGACCTCAACTATGAGAGACAAAATGAGAAAACAAATCCAGAAAATCACACTGACTGCCTGATTTTTAAAGACTTTATTTGCAAATTATGGTGGAAAAATAGTATTTGGTCACCTACAAACAAACAAGATTTCTGGCTCTCACAGACCTGTAACAACTTCTTTAAGAGGCTCCTCTGTCCTCCACTCATTACCTGTAGTAATGGCACCTGTTTGAACTTGTTATCAGTATAAAAGACACCTGTCCACAACCTCAAACAGTCACACACCAAACTACACTATGGTGAAGACCAAAGACCTGTCGAAGGACACCAAAAACAGAATTGTAGACCTGCACCAGGCTGGGAAGACAATCTGCAATAGGCAAGCAGCTTGGTGTGAAGAAATCAACTGTGGGAGCAATAATTAGAAAATGGAAGACATACAAGACCACTGATAATCTCCCTCGATCAGGGGCTCCACGCAAGATCTCACCCCGTGAGGTCAAAAATGATCACAAGAACTGTGAGCAAAAATCCCAGAACAACACGGGCTGACCTAGTCAATGACCTGCAGTAAGCTGGGACCAACGTAACAAAGGCTACCATCAGTAACACACTACGCTGCCAGGGACTCAGATCCTGCAGTGCCAGACGTGTCCCCCTGCTTAAGCCAGTACATATCCGGGCCTGTCTGAAGTTTGCTAGAGAGCATTTGGATGTTCCAGAAGAGTATCGGGAGAATGTCATATGATCAGATGAAACCAAAGTAGAACTGTTTGGTAGAAACACAACTCGTCGTGTTTGGAGGAGAGTGAATGCTGAGTTGCATCCAAAGAACACCATACCTACTGTGAAGCATGGGGGTGGCAACATCATGCTTTGGGGCTGTTTCTCTGTAAAGGGACCAGGACGACTGATCCGTGTACATGAAAGAATGAATGGGGCCATGTATCGTGAGATTTTGAGTGCAAACCTCCTTCCATCAGCAAGGGCATTGAAGATGAAATGTGGCTGGGTCTTTCAGCATGACAATGATCCCAAGCACACCGCCAGGGCAACAAAGGAGTGGCTTCGTAAGAAGCATTTCAAGGTCCTGGAGTGGCCTAGCCAGTCTTCAGATCTCAACCCCATAGGAAACCTTTGGAGGGAGATGAAAGTCAGTGTTGCCCAGAGACAGCCCCAAAACATCACTGCTCTAGAGGAGATCTGAATGGAGGAATGGGCCAACATACCAGCAACAGTGTGTGCCAACCTTGTGAAGACTTAAACAAAATTTTTGACCTCTGTCATTGCCAACAAAGGATATATAACAAAGTATTGAGATGAACTTTGTTATTGACAAATACTTATTTTCCGCCATAATTTGCAAATAAATTCTTAAAAAAAAAAAAAAAAAAAAAAAAATCAGACAATGTGATCTTCTGGATTTGTTTTCTCATTTTGTCTCTCATAGTTGAGGTCTACCTATGATGTCAATTACAGGCCTCTCTCATCTTTTTAAGTGGGAGAACTTGCACAATTGGTGGCTGACCAAATACTTCCCCCCCCCACTGTACTTATACAACGATACTGAATAGGGAGGTTTCCTAATAAAATCAGATTTATTTATCATTCAAAAGTCCACTCAGGCTAGTTTAAGGGCATCCATATTGTTTTTCACAAGCTTTCCCTGACTTCTGAACGTCGAATTTGCCAGATGCGGACACCATTTGCAGACGTGTGAATGGAGCCTAAGGGCTAGGTCAAATTTTGGAAATCTGACTTGACACTTTATGTGGTAATAACTTTGTAACACTTTTATTTATTTCAACAAATTTTGTGAATGTTTTCTCATGACACATCATACTGCGTTTTAGTGGTAAATTTGAGTCAATAAGTTTTACCTTTATTAAAAAAATCCTAAAATTTACCAAAAATTTAGAAAAATTCGCAATTTTCTAGATTTGAAATTCTCTGCTTTTAAGATGGATTGTGATACCTCACAAAATAGTTATTACTTTACATTTCCCATATGTCTATTTTATGTTGGCATCATCTTGTAAATGTAATTTTTATTTTTTAGGATGTTAGAAGGCTTAGAAACAAATTTTAACGTTTTAAAGGAAATTTCCAAAACCCATTTTTTAAAAGGAATAATTCAGTTTTGAAGTCATTTTAGAAACTGTGTTAACCCTTTAGGTGTCCTACACAAATTTATAATAGACATTTTAAAATGTCACTTTTTTGCAAATTTTGCATTTCAAAACAATTTTCCTGTAAAACAGCAAGGTTTTACAACCAAACCCCAATATTTATTACCTTGATTCTGCAGTTTAAAAAAACAAAAAAACACCCCATATCTGGTCATAAACTGCTGTGAGACCACACTGCAGGGCTCAGAAGGGAATGAGCACCAAATGGGGTGGAACTGGGGGGAAAAAAAAAAAAAACTCAATTCCACCACAGTTTTGTGAACTGCATCACGAAAAGTTATATCTGCCAGTTAAAAACAGATAGCAACTAGAGATGAGCGAGAATGCGCGGGAGCAATTTTTGAGTAGTAGCATTAGCGTACAAATTTATAAGATGCGTACGCATTAGTGTACAGATTAGAAGATGCGTACGCATTAGCGTACAGATTATAAAATTCGAACACTACTACTCGAAAATTGCTCCCGAGCATGCTCGCTCATCTCTAATGGCAACACATCTCCTTTTTTTCTAATCTGACTTTCTGATGATTATGGGGGGGCAGCCATCTTGCCTGAAAACTGCAAGAGTTTATGGTTTTTGTTTAAAGGGAACCAGTCATCAACTTTATGGTGACCTCACTGAGGGCAGCATAAAATAGTAACAGAAATGCTGATTTCAGCGGTGTGTCACTCATCGACTTAGAGTAAGTGGTTGCCGAGAACCAGCATCTGAATCACTGCAGTTCAGGACTGGAAAAGAGTCAAATCTACCTGAGAAGAGTCATGGTTATTCATATTCTCCTGCTCTCCCGTCCATCTGGTGATGATTGACAATACTCTACTAGACAGAACGGGAGAAAACTAGGTAGAAGACTGTCAGTCATCAGCAGGTGGGCAGGGAGGGCAGGAATTCATGAATAACCAGGACTCTTCTCCGGTGGCCTGGACTCTTTTCCAGGCCCAGTCTGCAATGATTGTGATGTTGGTTCTCGGCAACCACTTACTTTTAAACTTATAAATGACAGACCGCTGAAATCAACTCACCTGTCTGTACTTTATTCTTTTTATATTTTAATAATGCCCGTGATGTTAATTTTTTATTGTTTAAGTAAAAAACTTTTTTAGGTCCCCAAGTGGACCACAACATGCAATCATCAGATTGCAATTGTATAGGCTAGTAGAATTTTCTCCATTTTACTATACAGAAATAGCTATATTACAGTTCAGTGTTGCCACTTGTTGCAAGTAATGACCCTGGAAGGCTAGTACAGACTCGGGCTCATTACTGACATGGAACTAATCTCAGCCAGGGGAAGGCGTTCCTGCCCGTGAAGCCCGGGCTTCAGAGTTTCTGGCTTCTCAGATGCCGTGGTCACATATGACCACGGCATCTGAGGGGTTAAATGTCCGCAATTGGCATTACCGCTGATCGCGAACATTAGTTGCTGGTATCTACTGTATGAAACAGCAGGCACTCGCTATCTATGGTACTCACTCCGTTCTGAGCACACACCATCTTTAAAGACTTGACATTCGCCATACATGAAGGGGTTAAAACAAGACATGTGTTTATCATTCCAATACTGTTAATGCCCTCACACTCCGAATATAAGCAGATGGGATATAATAATAATAATAATAATAATAATTATTATTATTATATAGCACCGTCATATTTCACAGTGCTTTAGGCTACAGGCACACGACAGTGAAAAAAATATGCACAAAAAGCTTAAAATGCTACATATATTTTTTACCTGCTAAAAGAAGAGGTGGATTTCACATTATTACTCTGGAAATCAGAGAAAGAAACATCTATCGATCCAGATTTAGAAGCATCTTGAAAATCTTGGAAATCATCATCATCATCTGCTTTAAATAGCTACACAAATGACAAGAAAGACACTTGTGAGATAGCATCCCTTTAAAGCTATGTCTACCATGGCAACCATTTTTTTTCCCAATCCCAATGAATCGAATGAATTCGACTTTGCAATAAGTCTTCATTATAAATTTCTTATCATTTTGTATATACAGATCCTAAACAAAACAACAAAAACTGCTTACTCCCTTGCATGTAGAGGGCAGGCAGAAGGGAGGAGGACCGCAGGATCAGACTAAAGGTCCTTTTACACAGACCGAGATTATCGGGTATGAGCATGTGTATAAATGCTGGTTCCCTATAATGGGGCTGTGTAAAAGGGGCCAGAGATCACCTGATGGACTAGCAGATGCACATTCACTGGGCGATAGTGTCATTCTCCAGCACTAAAAACCATTGTTCTTGTGAAGCAAATTGTACTGTCTAAACAGCACTGTGCTGCCCAAGAAAGGTGATTCTCTATGGGGACAAGCGATCACTGCAGTGATCGCTTGTCCTACACGGCAGAGGTGATTGCTGCATGTAAATGCAGCCCTTGTCTCTGCTGACAATCATTCAATTATCAGGCATGGTTGGTTCATTACCAATAATTGCTTGATATATAAGATTCTTTGGAGAAGTAGCACTGATATTCAACCGTTTCTCAAAATAGTGTCTTGTTAAAATGATGATTATCCGTGTCGCTTCTAATGTCTGCCTCTGCATCTCCGCTAGGGAGGCTCGTTCTTGCTACTGGCTGTTTTGATCTGTGCAACGGGGAGATTCAGTTGTGGCCATCATAAGTAATGTGGGTGCCGGGAAGCAGGGTAAGTATAACCGGTATGAGGTTCCCAGGCATTTTTGGGGGAATTATAGGAGCTGGATAACCCATTTAACTTTCACCATACATGAAACAACAGGTAACACTGAAACCTACCGGTTGAGCGAACGAGGATGGCATGAAAGCATGCTGTGCCATACTGCCCAAAGCAGTTGATGTACTTTTCAGTGTTGGCTGGCTAATTTCAAGAGGTTTAGCCATAGAAGGTCTTGATGGTGCTACGTGCAGTTGATCCATGGTGCTTGGAAAAGTTGGTGGAAAGCTACTTAAATTTGGTATAGGTGCACGTGTTAACTGATTCAGCATATCCATATTCAAGGCACATTCTCCTCTCTGCTTGTAAAATAATAAATCAAAGATAACAAGAATTAACAATTCTGCGCTGATCATTTTTTAAAATATATCTTTACAGTGGTTTTCTCATGCAGAGCACCAAGTCCCCTCGATAGGCATAGATTTAAAAGAATGTGCTTCTTGCTTGCAGTGAACACTTAGGTGACATATTACCTATTCCATCTGATGACAGATACCAATACAGGTCGACACAACAGACTCACAATGGGATCTGTCAGGCTCTGTTGTTTTGATGTAAAAAATTAAGCTGCATGCAGTGCTATTCTTTTCTGTCCACCAAAACAAGGGATGTGGATAATAGTTACCTGTGCAATTCCAATCATAGCAAGGGCAATATACAGTTCTTCTTTTGTAAGTTTTCCAGGAGTTGTCTTATTTGCCATTGCCCAAATCTGCCCTAAAGTTTCCCGAGGAAGCCCAGATGACAGAAGAATTGGATACAACTTGACTGTATCGATTCCTGATGTAGAAAGTGTTGATTCTAAAATATTCTTGTAAAGATCTATTTGGGATGGTGGAAAAAGTTTAAGTTAAATGTACAGATCATATGTAATTCTACCTTTCGCATATATGCAGGAATTCATTCTGAAAAAGCAAACTTGACTGAGGGTTTAAAAAAAAATCCAATTAATTTCTAGGACTAAAACCACCAACTGTTTTATAGCAAAGCTTTTAAAATAACTTTATTCAAAATTTCTGAACTGTCCTAAAAATATTTTTCTATTTTTAGCTCTCCTGAAGGCTCTTCTATAACAATGTGTTATTCAGAGTATTAAAGGGGTTGTCCGAGTTATGACAAGAAATATATAGCACTGTAAATCTGATGGGCAGCAATATATAACTAAGTTAAGCAAGTTTTAGGCAAAAAAAATCCATATTTCCTAATTTCCCTGGTTCTCTTCTGGTCTTTGTTTACATGCAATAACAACAATCTTAGCCCCTCCCCCCTCTCTGCAAAGGGAATGAATACAAGTGCTGAGTGACATGTCTGCCTGCTGGGATACTCAGCAGCATGTTGTATGTGTAGGACTACAAGTCCCAGCTGTACAATGACACTGCTGATACACACAGGAAATTCTCCCTACCTGTTCTTGTACAATTCCTCTATAGCTCCTTGCCCAGCATTTGTCTCCTCTCACTGCTGCAGCTACTATTTGTTATAAAGCCTTGAGCCCTCAGTGTGTTCTGGATGAAGGGGTTAATGTTTTATCTGAAGGAAACTAGGGAGAGAGAAGATAGCAGCCGGCAAAGAAAGGGGGCGTGGCCAGTGACGTCTCGTGTACAGACTTATCTGAACTCTGAGGCTTGTGAACGAAACATCACAGAGCAGAGAGATAAGCTGACATCACAGGTCATGTGACCCTCAGTCAACTATGAGAAACCAGCAGCTTTAGAAACACAAAGTATATGGGAAAGTTGTTATACCTGACAAGTTAGAAACATATAAAGAACAAAAAAATAACTTGGACAACCCCTTTAAAGTAAGCAAAGCCAAATCCAGGCATGGCACATCGATAACTGATGTGCCAGGATTTTGCCAAGATCAAGGGGCACCGGCAGGCGCGGCATCCCGTAGAGTGCTTGCTGCGGCCCCCACAGTACAGTGAATCCCTACACATATACACTCCTGGCACGTCATCGGTGTACAAAAGTAGTGATTCTAAAGTGCTTAATAAGAGAGCCCAAGTTCATCTGCCTATTTCTTTAGGAAAAAAACAAATTCTATTAAACTATATTAGACAAAATCTTTAGGACATTTCTAACATTTTTAAATAAAGTTGTTTAAAAGTTTAGTTGCTCTTTAAATTATGAAAGTCTATGGGTGAGAGATTGAAGAACTAATAGAATCTGATGTCAATTTGTCTAACACAGAAATTGTTTAATCCCTTAAGGACTCGACATACATGTACGTCAAGCTGATCGGATAGGTGCAGGAGCTGTGTCCGATCAGCGGCAGGGGTCCGTCAGTCACAGACAGCTGGACCCCTGCTGCATACACTAACATCGGTGAAAACACCGATGCCTGCAAGTTAACCCCTTGTATGGCACGGTCAAAGCTGACCACAACATGCAGTGTTTGCGGAGGGTACGTGTGCCCTCCGCATCTCCATCGGGTCCCAGCGCTGCAGTGACAGGTACTTCCATAGGCATCAGGGCTGCCTTCTACGTAAGCCTGTGAGATCCAGCCCCTCAGACATAGAAGCTGACAGCCAATGCATTACAATACACAATGTATTGTAATGCATTGCAGAAGGGATCAGACCCCCAGAAATTGAAGTCCCAGAGTGGGACCAAGAAAAAAAAACAAAAAAAAACAAAACACATTTTAAAAAACAAAAAACATTTTTTGGTACCAATAGTACCAATCTGTCACCTCATTCCGCAAAAAATGAGCCCCTACTTAAGACAATTGGCAAAAAAAAAAAACTATGGCTCTTAGACTATGGAGACACTAAAACATG
The DNA here is from genome assembly GCA_900303285.1 of Rhinella marina. Lineage (NCBI taxonomy): Eukaryota > Metazoa > Chordata > Amphibia > Anura > Bufonidae > Rhinella > Rhinella marina. The sequence goes on along the minus strand of ONZH01004455.1, from coordinate 92,315 downwards.
ATTTTTTTTTTGTTCAAAAATGATATTATTGTGTAAAACAAATTACAAAAAGAAAAAAAAAAAAAAAAAAAGTATACATGTTGGGTATCGCCACGTCTGTAACAACCTGCTCTACAAAAATCTTACATGACCTAACCCCTCAGGTGAACACAGTAAAAAAAAAAAAAATTTTTGGTCAGCTTATATCACAAAAAGTATAATACTAAGCGATCAAAATAGTACCAATCAAACCGTACCAATCAAACCATCATCTCATCCTGCAAAAAAGGAGAAACAAAAAAAAAAAAATGGTTCTCAGACTATGGAGACACTAAAACATGATTTTTTTGTTTGTTTAAAAAATATTATTGTGTAAAACGTAAATAAATAAAAAAAAGTATACATATATTAGATATTGCCATGTCTGTAACAACTCGCTCTATATGATCTAACCTGTCAGATGAACGTTAGCAAATGGCAAAAAATTTAAACTGTGCCAAAACAGCTATTTTTTGTTAGCTTGCCTCACAAAAAGTGTAAAAGAGCAACCAAAAATCATATGTATCGTAAAATAGTACCAACAAAACTGCCACCTTATCCTGTAGTCTCACTTTTTTGGAGTTTCTACTGTAGGGGGTGCATCAGGGGGTCTTCAAATGTGACATGACAACTTAAAAATTTCCCAGTGAAAACCCACCCTCCAAACACCACATGGCGTTCCTTTCCTTCTGCGCCCTGCCCATACAGCAGTTTACGATCATAAATGGGGTGATTCTGTAAACTAAAGAATCAAGGTAATAAATATTGAGTTTTGTTTAGCTGTTAACCCTTGCTTTGTTACTGGAAAAAATAGATTAAAATGGAAAATCTGCCAAATAAGTGAAATTCTGAAATTTAGTCTACATTTTCCTTTAATTCTTGTGGAACACCTAAAGGGTTAACAACGTTTGTAAAAATCAGTTTTAAATACCTTGAGGGGTGTAGTTTCTAAAATGGGGTCATTTTTGGGTGGTTTCTATTACAACCCCTGGCAAAAATTATGGAATCACCAGTCTCTGAGGATGTTCCTTCAGTTGTTTTGGTGAAAAAAAAAAAACAGATCATATGTAATGTAACTGTTACTGGCTACCACAATTATTTTTCTTGATTTCTTTTAGTATTTCTTAAAGCCAGAAAGTTGCCATTTGAAATGCCTTTAGCTTTTTGTCATGTCTGTGATCTGTGTTTTTTTTTTTCCAACAAAATTAAACAACTGAAGGAACATCCTCAGAGACTGGTGATTCCATAATTTTTGCCAGGGGTTGTATGTAAGCCTCACAAAGTGACTTCAGACCTGAACTGATCCTTAAAAAGTGGGTTTTGGAAATTTTCTGAAAAGTTTCAAGATTTGTTTCTAAACTTCTAAGCCTTCTAACGTCCCCAAAAAATAAAATGTCATTTTCAAAATGATCCAAACATGAAGTAGACATATGGGGAATGTAAAGTAATAACTATTTGTTTTTAAAATTATTTTTATTGATTTCCAAAACATATATATTATTCCAATTGTTGTACTGTCCATATTATAAACATGAAATATTTAGCAGAATTCCTGCATATGAATTACATTACTTTAGAGACTCTGTCATACAGCAGTAAAAATTAAAACATATTATAAACATGTCATGTACAACATACAATTATGGAGGGGGGGGGGAGAAAGAAATAGGGTAAGTCAAAGGTATTGGGAAGGGGAGGGGGAAAAATTGAATGAAAGCGCTATTATAGCTGCCGTCATAGGTATAGAGATTAAATTCCCTTTTATTCTTGTCCATCTTAATTCTACTAATGGGTCGATTAGGAATGGACTCCTTATGATTACCCTATAAAGCCACAAAATTTCTGCCAGGGTTGCCAAATGTTCACAAATTCATGCGATGTTCTTTTTTCCCAAAGGGACAGTTGCTCAAATCGATATATCTGATCTCCTCTGTTTATCCATTGCTGGATTGTTGGTGGGTTTGTTTTTTTCCAGCATGTAAAGCTATCAATAAACGAGCTGTAGCCAATAAAATTTGGCATAGTTGTTGTGTATATTTGGATCCCTCAAATTCTTTAACCCTTACACTCCCAGCGCCGTACATGTACGGCGCTGGGGCGATGCGGGCACATGGCGCCCGCTCGCAAGTGCGGCGGGCGTCATGGCTGGCAAGTCTCTGCTGTTTCTAACAGCAGAGACTTGCCGCTACTTACTATATTGGCGGCGTCTTCCTGGGCGTTTAGATGCCGTGATCACGGCATCTAGTTGCGTCTGAACCCGGAAGCGTTCGCTTCCGGGTGGTGTACAGACACCCCGTGTGGCCAATCGGGGTGTCTGTACACCATATGAAAACTGTAATCCTCGCTGGTGAGGATTACAGTTTTCAAAGTGCAATTCTTATTCTGGCCACTAGATGGCAGGCCAGGATAAGAAATGAGCAATTCTTGGATTTCTGAGTCTAGAAAATCCCCGATTGCTCATAAAGAAAAAAAAAAAGCCACAATATATCAGCCCATATTTGAGCTTTCAAATAGTAAAAAAATTTTTTTTAAAAATATTAAAAAAAATATATAAAAAATAAAAAAGATATAAAAGTTCAAATCATCCCCCTTTCCGTATAATTAAAAAATAAATACCTAAATAACAATAAATATAGACATCATGGGTATCACCGTGACCGAAAACGCCCGTACTTTTAAAATACATATATATAAAAAAAAAAATTCCAATACGGCGAATTGTGTGGCGGAAAAAAAAGTGTCCAAATGGCGATTTGCCATTTTTTGTCGTTTTTGTTTTTAAATAAAAAGTGATCAAAAAGTCATACACACCCCAGAATGGTATCAATAAAAACTTCAGATCGTCCCGCAAAAAATGAGCCCCCATACAGCTCTGTACACATAAATACCAAAAAGTTATAGGGGTCAAGATATGACAAGGAAAAAAAAAAAAAAAAAAAAAAAAAAAAAAAAAAAAGGGCAACTTTCTAATTATTTTATCACTATAAAAACACAGGAAAAACTATACATATTAGGTATTGCCGGATTCGTACTGACCAGTAGAATGAAAGTAACGGATCAGTTTTAATGCACATCGAGCGCTGTAAATAAGAAACTCGTAGAACTGTAGTGGAATAGCGTTTTTTTTTTGCAATTTCACCCGGTTTGGAATTTTTTTCCCGCTTCCCACTACACCATATGCAATATTAAATGGTGGCGTTGGAAAGTACAACTTGTCCCGCAAAAAACAAGCCCTCATACAGCTATGTGAACAGAAAAATAAGAGTTATGGCTGTTTGAAGGCAGGGAGCGCAAAACGAAAATGCATGACCGAAAAAACCTCCGGGAGTGAAAGGGTTAAATAACCCAAATAAACACATTTTCACATTAGCTGATATGTTCACTTTGCATAGATTAGACAGCACCTGGCATATTTCAGTCCAGTACCCTACAATCTTATGGCAGGACCACCAAATATGTGCGAGAGTCCCGATTTCCGTATTGCATCTCCAACACAGACTTCCAATTTCTGGAAATATCTGATGGAGACGCATTGGGGTATAATACCAGCGGGTCAATATTTTATAATAATTTTCTTGCAGTTTTACGCACCTGGACACCCTACTTGTACTTGACAATAGAAAACCTATTTCCTGTACTGTAAACTGGATCTGCAATTCTTGCTCCCAAATGAAGTCATATTTTTGGGGTGCTACATTACATAGCAAGTTAATATATAACTTAGAGATCTTTTTGCTTGGATCTCTGTTCTGTAAAGCTAAAGTCTCAAACACTGAATATTCCTTCGGGGCTTTGAAAGCCGATTTATTATTCTTAAGAAAAAGGATAATATGCCCCAATTGGAATATAGAGAGATTTGATGTTAGAGGATTATTTCTTAATCTCTCTAACGAAGGGATAATTCATCCTGACAAAGAGTCATAAGGTGTACTTTCAGTGATTTAGCACTGTTAGAGAGTGTTGACCAAAAGGTCAATGAGGATCTACATAGAACGTCACTTATCTGCATAAGAGACATGTAGTGAGGGGCCAAGTTGAATAATGCCTGTGATTCTATCCAGAATTTAGCTGTATAACGTGTTAATGTACTGGAAGTGGACAACATGGTACGAAGTGTTGGGCCATCAAAAAATATTAGCAATCTCAAAGGAACATTTGACAGGGCTTGTTCCAAAGATATATCTAAGGGCTCGTTCTCATCACCGTTAGGGCTTCCGTTCTCCTGCTCCATTATAGGAGCAGGAGAACGGAAAGGACGGATTCGGGGCATAACTGAGCCCAACGGAGCCTAAGGGACCCCATAGACTATAAGATGATTTTTGAAGCGGAGACAAAAGTTGTGCAAGCAGCACAGTGTGAGACGCTGACAGTTGAATGCAGCACAATACAGATGTATTGTGCTGCATTCAATCAGGGATCAGACCCTGAAATGTTAAAGTCCCTTACTGGGACATAAGTGAAATGTAAAAAAAAAAAGTTAAATAAAAGTGTTTTAATAAAAAAAAAATTAATAAAGTTTCAATAAAAAAAAAGCCCCTTCCCCATAAAGAAACACATAAAAATTGAAAAAAAAAATTAAAAATATACATATTAGGTATCGCCACGTCCGTAAAAACCTGCTTTATTAAAATATCACATGATCCAGCCCGCCCGGTCAACACTGTAAAAAATAAAAACGGTTAAAAAAAAAAAACAAAAAAGTCATTTTTGGTCACATTTCATCACAAAAAATGTAATACCATGCGATCAAAAAAGCGTATGCCCCCAAAAATAGTACCAATCTAATCGTCATCTCATCCCACAAAAAATGAGCCCCTACCCGAGACAATCGCCCAAAAAATAAAAAAAAACTACAGCTCTCTAACTATGGAGACACTGAAACATGATTTTTTTTGTTTCAAAAAGGATATTATTGTGTAAAACTTAAATAAAAATAAGTATACATGTTAGGTATCGCCACGTCCATAAAAACCTGCTCTACAAAAATATAGCATGATCTCTCCCCTCAGGTGAACACTGTAAAAAATAAAAACTGACTAAAAAAAGCCATTTTTTTTGTCACATTTCATGACATGGCAACTTAAACTTTTTCCAGTGAAATCTGCCCTGGCGTTCCTTTCCTTCTGCGCCCTGCTGTGTGCCTGTACAGCAGTTTACGATGACAAATGGGGCATTTCTGTAAACTACAGAATCAGGGTAATAATTACCGAGTTTTGTTTGGCAGTTAACCCTTGCTTTATTCTCAGAATAGAATGATTCATATGGAAAATCTGTCAAAAAAGTGAAATTCGGAAATTTTGGCTACATTTTCCTTTAATTCTTGTGGAACATCTAAAGGGTTAAAAACGTTTGTAAAATCAGTTTTGAATACCTTGAGGGGTGTAGTTTCTAAAATGTGGTCATTTTTGGGTGGTTTCTATGATGGAAGCCTCACAAAGTGACTTCAAACCTGAACTGGTCCTTAAAAAGTGGGTTTTGGAAATTTTGTGAAAAATTTCATGATTTGCTTCTAAATTTCTAAGCCTTCTAACGTCTCAAAAAAATAAAATGTAATTTTCAAAGTGATCCAAACCTGACGTAGACACATGGGGAATGAAAAGTCATAACTATTTTTGGAGGCATTACTATGTATTTTAAAAGTAGAGAAATTGACATTTGGAAACTTGCTAATTTTTCTAAATTTTGGTAAATTTGGTATTTTTTTTTATAAATAAGAATGAAATATTTTGACTCAAATTTACCACTGTCATGAAGTACAATATGTGACGAGAAAACAATCTCAGAATGGCCTGGATAAGTAAAAGCGTTCTAAAGTTATCACCACATAAAGTGAGACATGTCAGATTTGCTAAAAATGGCCTGGTCCTTAAGGTGAAAAATGGCTGGGTCCTTAAGGGGTTAAGCGCCAGCTATATTCTGTTTTCTGTACCTTCGATATAACTATTACAAAAAAAAAAAAAAGACTGGAGCATGGTCAGATAATATATTTCCTATATGGGAGGAAGTGCAATATTGTAGACAGTATGGTTGTAAAAACAAATAATAAAGTCTTTTATATGAATGATGCTCCACTGAGTAATAAGAATAATCCTTTTTGGTAGAGTGCATAGCTCGCCACACATCTACCAAATTGTGAGCTGACAGAGCATTCTGGACCTTGCGTAGGGATGACAAGGACATAGCAGAAGACCCGGTAGAAGTATCTAAACCCGGGACCAGTGCTATGTTAAAGTCACCTCCCAGCATAATCGTTCCTTCTGCAAACTCAACAAATTTAGCGATCATTGTGTCGACCCATTTCGCTTGTCCACTATTGGGAGCATAAATATTCCCAATAGTGAACAGCTGTGGTCCAATGGTGCCTTTAATAAATATATACCTACCCTCCTCATCCATCATAGTTGCATGATGGAGGAAAGAAGTGTTGTGATGAAAAGCTACACTAACCCCTTTAGTCGCAGAATGCGGCGAGGGGTTATGGAACCATTGATTGTATAACTGATGTGACAGTTTCGGTATATGGTTGGCGCGAAAATGAGTCTCTTGGATTAAGGCAACATCAACTTTTTCCCTGTGCAGAAGATGACATATCTGACTTGTTGGCGCATTTAATCCTCTAACATTGAATGTACATACCTTTAACTTATTCATATTTTATAGAACACTGACCCATACCAACCGCTTATTTTGTTATATGGTCTAAACCTTGACCCAATAAAAATCCCCCTGGGAGGTGAAAGGGAAAGACTAGGAAAGGGGCGATAGGGAAGGTCAATACACACTACAAAAACCAAACAACAAAAATACATTAAATATCTTTCGCCTGAATAGCGAATCGCTTTTAAACTTCATATGAGCCTCAAGAATGGTCCATAGAGGTGACCTAATTGCCACGGCGGGGCGATCCTATAACATGGCAACAATATCAATGGAGCCCGCTTTATGTATTAATAATGTTATTGTTATTCCATTAATTCATATTCTTAATGTCTTTAGTTATTACTTAAATGACTTGATGGCTTTTTAGGTCTGTGTGTTTTTGCTACAGCTACTTGCCATGTGTCCAGACTAGGTAGTGATGGGAAGGATGCGATATTTTGTGCAATACACCAGTCTTGAATGTTTAATTCAGAAATATCCAACGCCTCATATAGCCTTTTAAGATCGGCATTGGCCCGAATAAGGTAATTGTGGTCTGGCATCTTAAGCAGTAAGCCAAATGTGTGTAACCATCTGTATAATATCTTGCATTTTTGCAAGACCTCTAACATTGGTTTTAAAAGACGCCTCTTTTTTTAAAGTCATCGGTGAGAGGTCTTGGAAGACAGTGATAACCGAGCCTTCTATCTCCAAGTTCTTGTTTATTCTTGCAGCGGCTAGTATTTGTTCCTTACTAAGGAAACTTGTCATGCGGCATATTACATCCCTTGGGGGGGCTCTTGCAACTTTGGCATTGGCCTAAGTGCACGGTGTATTCTGTCCATTTCAAACACAGTGTGAGTTTCAGGGGTTTTTGTAGCCACGAGGCTTTCAAAGAACTGCGTCACAATATGGCGGAGTGCATCTGAGCCTATTGACTCTGGTATTCCTTTGAGTCGTATATTATTCCGCCTCCCCCTGCTTGAGCATTATCTACGTTATGAGAGGTTTGCTCACCGAACTCAGTCAAAGTATGTTGCGCGGTCTCCAGTGCTTCAACCCGTGTACCCAGCTGCCGCATATCCTGTTTTATCTCCTGGAGTTCTTGATGTATAGGTTGCAGAGCAGAGTTCAACAGTTCCCTCATAAATTCTCTGGAGTGTGGTAGCCCCTCCATACCAGTCAGATTTTCCTGCTCACTTTCTTTTCCTCTTTCTTCATCCGAGTCCACCTCTTCTTTCGCCCTTCTGACCCCACGCCGAGTCTGCGCCGTCTTGACTTTGCTTCTCTGTTCAGACCTTCTTACAAATGTATCCATATCGCTCTGACTCGAGGTAGGATTAGGATGTGATTCTTTACCTCGTTCTATGCTGGCTTTGCTGAGTTTGCCCATTGCTAGATTAGTGAAGCTGTGCTGCACCCGCTCTGGCCAGGTCAGTAGCGGAGCAGCGTACATCTGGCCAGGGCTGTGGAGTCGGAGTCGGAGTCGGTCACCATTTTGGTGGAGTCGGAGTCGGTATAAAATGGACCGACTCCGACTCCTAAAATATATAATGAATTTAGTTCAGTGCTGAATATATTTTTATAAGAATTTGTGAAATGATGAAATGTCCTATAAATGTCTGTTCTATTCCTGATCTAAGGATTTAGGCTTTTATTTGAGATGACTGTGTACTGCCCTTTATGTCCAGTGCATGTTCTCTCTGTATGCTTTATGTTTCCTCTGAGCTCATGTGTGGAGAGGTTAGCTGCTCTCATGGCTTCTATCTGCTGATGTAAAACACCTAGAGCCTTATGTATGAAAACTGTCTAGGTGTAGAAGTTTCTTTGTTGTCCATAGCAACCAATCAGAGCTCCCCTTTCATTTCATATAGTGCTCTGGAGAAATGAAAGGGGAGCTCTGATTGGTTGCTATGGGCAACAAAAAAGTTTTAGACCTAGACAGTTTTCATACATCAGGCCCAGAGGCGTAGCTACTGGGGGGGGTCAGGGGAGGCGATGCTCCGGGCCCAATACTTCTGGGGGGGCCCAGCAGGGATGGCCTTAGTACAATCAGGCGAATACAAGTGAGCGCTTCCATTATGGAGTCTGATGGGGGCACATTAAGCCGATCTGAGGTCTGATGGGGGCACATTCTGCTGATCTGAGGTCTGATGGGGGCACAGTACGCTGATCTGAGGTCTGATGGGGGCACAGTAAGCCGATCTGAGGTCTGATGGGGGCTCATTAAGCCGATCTGTGGTCTGATGGGGGCAAGGGACTGTTAGTTTAGTGATGTAAAAGCTGGGGACAGATTTCCTTTAACATAGGAGTCCCCTTGTTTTTTACTCCTATATTTTACTGCATTATGTGGTAGAGTATTTAGAGTAGGGTATGTAGAAAGTCTATTGTACTGTACTTAACAGCATAGATGATCTAGCCAGGGGCGTAGCTAAAGGCTCATGGGCCCTGGTGCAAGAGTTCAGCTTGGGCCCCCTTTCCCTCAGTGCTCTGTGTGTCTTCTTATGTGGTCCAAGGGTCTTTGGGCCCCCTCAGGCTCCTGGGCCCGGTAGCGACTGCTACCTCTGCACCCACTATAGCTACGCCCCTGGATCTAGCAGTTTATATAGTCATCTTGCTAATACAGTATTATAACCACAACTAGTAGTATGTGCCTGTGAAGTTGGAAACGTGCGTTTGGGAAGCCAATAAGTGGGGGGCCCACTCAAGTATGTTTCGCCCCCCCATGTGCTGAACCTCTAGCTACACCTCTGATCAGGCCCTTAGTGAGCTGTACCCAGAGAAGCCTGATAGATTACAAACTGTTTTTGTCATGACTTATCTGTACTATTGATTTTATGCAAATTTGTTTAAAGTTATCACTTAAACATGCTCCATGTATGAGGGAGTAGGAGTCGGAGTCGGGCTGAGGGGAAATTGAGGAGTCGGAGTCGGAGTTGGAGTCGGGGCTTTGGCTTACCGACTCCACAGCCCTGCATCTGGCTCCGCCCACTAGACCGCTCATAATAACAACAACTATTTTTGGAGGTATTACTATGTATTTAGAATGTATTTAGAGAAGTAGAGAAATTAAAATTTGGAAGTTTGCAATTTTTTCTACATTTTTGGCAAATTTGGTATTTTTGCATAAGTAAAAATGAAATATTTTGACTCAAATTTGCGACGGTCATGAAGTACAATATGTGACGAGAAAACAAACTCAGAATGGCCTGGATAAGTAAAAGCATTTTAAAGTTATCATTACATAAAGTGACATGTCAGATTTGCTAAAAATGGCCTGTTCCTTAACCCCTTCCCGCCCAGCGCCGTACATGTACGGCGCAGCGGGACGTGACTTGCCGCCCAGCGCCGTACATGTACGGCGCGACATACACCCGGTCCCCGGGAAAAATCGCCGGGGAACCGGGGTATCATGGCTGCACTGCCCGGCAGGCAGCCATGCTGGGTAAGGGTAGAAGGGGGTGTGTCGGTCCCCCTGCAGCTCCGGTGGCTGCGATTGGCCGGATTCCATAGACCGGCCTCTCGCAGCTCCCGGAAGCCACCGGAGCTGCAGAGGAAGAAGGGGCCGGTCATCTGAAGGTGACGGGTGCTGAATTAGTCAGCACCTGTCCACCCAGGGGTCAGGCAGGGGACTCCGATGTTTTGGGTCCCCTGCCAGCGCTGCCATTGGCTGGAGCAACGCTACAGCCAATGGTAGCGCTACAGTTGCACAGGAAGAGGCAGATCCTTCCTGCACGCAGTCATTCTGGCTGGAGACTGCGTGCTGGAAGGTTCTGTGCCTTTCTGTGTGCTGTTGGCTTGCTGGGACTTGTGGTGCACCACCACCACTGCTATCTGCCCCTTTTTCTGCTGAAAAGAAGAAGAAAAGAAGAAGAAAAGAAGTAGAACAGAAGAAGAACAGAAGAAAAGAAGAAGAAGTTACAGATCCCTAACCCACCCTCTGTCCCTGTCCCCCCGTCCCCCCCCTCCCTTCCCCTACCCCCTCCCGTCCTTTTTTTACGGACGCCGCTTGGTCCGTGTGTTTTTTGTATTTTTTTTTTTACTTTTTAACAATTTTTCAGCTCCGCACCGCTTTTTCTGCGTGCGAGCTGTGACCGCCCAGTGCTTTTCAGTGCATACCTGCCTGATCAGCACCTGGGGGTCATTTTTTGTGCTTTTTTTTATTTTTTTGGTGAAAAAAGAAGAAAGTATAGTTAGGGTTTTATATAAATATATATAGAGCTCCATATCTCTATATTATATAGATATAAGTTAAATTTTTAGCTAGTGTTCAGTTTTTTTATACTGTAGTGAATTTTTTATCTACAGTATTTGCACGCACACACGTTTTGTGTGCGTGCTGCGTAAGCACATTTTTTGAAACTTTAGCTAGTGTCAGTTATATATCATATATATATATATATATATATAAAAATCCATATATATACATATATATATATATATATATATATATATATATATATATATATATATATAAATTTCAGTTAGTGTCAGTGTAGGTTTTTGCACGTACGCATAGTATCTGCGTACGTGCTGTTTGCAGAGGACTGCAGTGAATCTATTCACTGCAGTTTCTGCACTCACACACCGTCTGTGTGCGTGCGTGCTGTGAAAGCAGCATCTGCATTTTTTTTTTTACTTGAGTGAAAAAAAAAATCACAGTTAGTGCTAGTTAGATAAATTTCAGTTAGTGTCAGTGTAGGTTTTTGCACGTACGCATATAGTAACTGCGTACGTGCTGTTTGCAGAGGACTGCAGTGAATTTATTCACTGCAGTTTCTGCACTCACACACCGTCTGTGTGCGTGCGTGCTGTGAAAGCAGCATCTGCATATTTTTGGTTTGTTTTTTTTTTACTTCTGTGAAAAAAAAAAAAAAAAAAAACACAGTTAGTGGTAGTTAGATAAATTTCAGTTAGTGGCAGTTTTGGTTTTTGCACGTGTTCTGCGTACGTGCATTTTGCAAGAACTGAGCACCGATCAGTAGTCCATTACTGATCGCGTCTGCTCTTTTTTTTTTCTTTTCCTGCAGCAAAAACTTTCTTTTTTTTTTCTTTTTCTTTTTTTTTTATTTCAAGACTTTTATTACTCCCAAGAACTTTTTTTTTTATTCCCCTCCCCCCCCTTTTTTTTTTATTCAAAGTCAATACTGTAAAAAACATTTTCACGTGTAAAACCACTACACACACCCCTCACACTAAATAAAGGTTTACACGTTTCACCCAACACACCCCAAAAAAATAGAAATGGCCCATTCATCCCAACGCACTTACTCGGCAGAAGAGGCATACGCCATCCTTGCCTCTGATACCGAGTCGGCCACTGAAGGAGAAGAGGACGCCACTTTCCTCTACTCCTCCACCCCCCCCCTCATCATCATCATCCGCTGATGAGGGACCCTCTAGAAGGCGCCCCAGAACGACCGCTGAGGCAGCCCCCCAGAGTGACCCCACCCCCTGACGCTTATGAGCCCCAAATTCCAGAGTTTGTGGGAAACTCTGGAATTCTAATTGACTGCACGGGCTTCACCGAAATTGATTTTTTCAAAATCTTTTTCAGTGACGATTTAGTAAATCTTATCGTGGCCCAAACTAATCTGTCTGTCTGTCTGTCTGTTAAATTCAGCCTGCAAAAACCACATTTTGCAGTTTGCCTCTGGTGGCCTGCTGTGTGCCAATACAGCGAGCTACCAGCACAAATGGGGTGTTGTTTTAATGGGGGAAAATTGGGGAACATGCAATGGGTGTATTTTCTCCTTTAACCCCTTGTGAATGTGAAAAATTGGGGTCTGCTTGTAATTTTTCATTTTCACAAATCTGTGCTTTGAAATGCTGTTACTTGCATTTCTGCCTTCTGTGAGACTCCAGTTTGTGAAAAAGTACCCTTTCTACCACTTAAAATGTCCGTACAGGGGTGCTGTTTCCAAAATGGGGTCACTTCTTGGGGTTTTTGGTTGTTGGGGACCTCAGGAAATTTTTAAATGAGACATGGCCCTAAAAAAACCATGTCTGTTAAATTCAGCCTGCAAAAACCACATTTTGCAGTTTGCCTCTGGTGGCCTGCCGTGTGCCAATACAGCGGGCTACCAACACAAATGGGGTGTTGTTTTAATGGGGGAAAATTGGGGAACATGCAATGGGTGTATTTTCTCCTTTAACCCCTTGTGAATGTGAAAAATTGGGGTCTGCTTGTAATTTTTCATTTTCACAAATCTGTGCTTTGAAATGCTCTTACAAGTGTTTCTGCCTTCTTTGAGACACCTGTTTAGTAAAAAGTACCCTTTCTACTACTTAAAATGTTCGTACGGGGGTGCTCTTTCCAAAATGGGGTCACTTGTGGGTTTTTTAAATTTCTGGGGACCTCAGGAGTGATTTACCGTATTTTTCGCCCTATAAGACGCACTTTTTTTCCCCCAAAAGTAGGGGGAAAAATGCTGTGCGTCTTATAGGGCGAATACAAGTGAGCGCTTCCATAAGGAAGCGCTCACTTGTACGTAGGGACCCCCATCAGACCTCAGATCAGCCCACCCAGCCACTGATAAAGACCATACTTACCTGTTCTGCGCTGCCGCTGCCGTCCGGTCCCACGCTCCGCGCTCTTCTCTCTTCCCTGCCAGCACGCACTATGACCTGACGCTGCGGCGTCAGGTCATAGTGCGTGCCGGCAGGGAAGAGAGAGGAGCGCGGAGCGTGGGACCGGACGGCAGCGGCAGCGCAGAACAGGTACGGTAAGTATGGTCTTTATCAGTGGCTGGGTGGGCTGATCTGAGGTCTGATAGGGGCACAAGACGCTGATCTGTGGCGTGAGGGGGCACAAAACGCTAATCTGAGGTCTGATGGGGGCACATTCTGCTGATCTGAGGTCTGATGGGGGCATGATATGAGGTCTGATGGGGGCACATTCTGCTGATGTGGTCTTATGGGGGCACATTCTGCTGATTTGAGGTATGATGGGGGCACATTCTGCTGATCTGAGGTCTGATGAGGGCATGATATGAGGTCTGATGGGGGCACATTCTGCTGATTTGAGGTATGATGGGGGCACATTCTGCTGATCTGAGGTCTGATGGGGGCACATTCTGCTGATCTGAGGTCTGATGGGGGCACATTCTGCTGATCTGAGGTCTGATGGGGGCACATTCTGCTGATCTGAGGTCTGATGGGGGCACATTCTGCTGATCTGAGGTCTGATGGGGGCACATTCTGCTGATCTGAGGTCTGATGGGGGCACATTCTGCTGATCTGAGGTCTGATGGGGGCACATTCTGCTGATCTGAGGTCTGATGGGGGCACAGTGAGATGGTATGGGGGCACAGGGGGCTGATATGGGGGTCTGATGTGATGTCCTTAAATTTATGGGCAGTCTGATAAGAGGATCTGATGAAAAATATTTTTTTCTTATTTTCCTACACTAAAACCTAGGTGCGTCTTATGGGCCGGTGCGTCTTATAGGGCGAAAAATACGGTAAATGAGACATGTCTGTTAATTCTGGCCTAAAAAAACCATATATTGCTGTTTGCCTCTGATGGCCTGCTGTGCGCCCATACAGTGGGTTACCAGCACAAATGGGGTGTTGTTTTAATGGGGAAAAAAGGGGAACATGTATTGGGGTGCATTTTCTCCTTTAACCCCTTGTGAATGTGAAAAATTGGGGTCTGCTTGTAATTTTTCATTTTCACAAATCTGTGCTTTGAAATGCTGTTACTTGCATTTCTGCCTTCTGTGAGACTCCAGCTTGCTAAAAAGTACCCTTTCTACCACTTAAAATGTTTGTACGGGGGTGCTCTTTCCAAAATGGGGTCATTTCTTGGGGTTTTTAATTTCTGGGGACCTCAGGAAATTTTTAAATGAGACATGGCCCTAAAAAAACCATGTCTGTTAATTCTGATCTGCAAAATACATATTTTGCTGTTTGCCTCTAGGGGCCTGCTGTGCGCCCATACAGCGGGTTACCAGCACAAATGGGGTGTTTTAATGGGGGAAAAATGGGGAACATGTATTGGGGTGCATTTTCTCCTTTAACCCCTTGTGAATGTGAAAAATTGGGGTCTGCTTGTAATTTTTCATTTTCACAAATCTGTGCTTTGAAATGCTGTTACTTGCATTTCTGCCTTCTGTGAGACTCCAGTTTGCTAAAAAGTACCCTTTCTACCACTTAAAATGTTTGTACGGGAGTGCTCTTTCCAAAATGGGGTCACTTTTGGGGGGTTTGCACTGTAGGGCCAGCTCAGGGGGTCTTCATGTGCGACATAGCTCCCAATTATTATTCCAGCTAATTTTGCTCTCCAAAAGCCATATGGTGCTCCTTCCACTGTGAAGCCTGCTGTGCGCCAGTACATTGGGCTACGAGCACATATGGGGTGTTGCCCTGTTCGGGGGGAAATGGTGATCAAAATGTGGGGTGCATTTTGTCCTGTTTCCCTTTGTGAATGTGAAAAATGTGGGCGTATAGCAACTTTTTTGTCAAAAAATTGCAATTTTTCATTTTCACTTCCGCGTGAATCCTAATTCTGGGAAAACCCATTGAGCTCAAAGGGGTCACCACACCCCTTGAAAGATTCCTTAAGGGGTGCTCTTTCCAAAATGGGGTCACTTTTGGGGGGTTTCCACTGTAGGGCCAGCTCAGGGGATCTTCATGTGCGACATAGCTCCCAATTATTATTCCAGCTAATTTTGCTCTCCAAAAGCCATATGGTGCTCCTTCCACTGTGAAGCCTGCTGTGCGCCAGTACATTGGGCTACGAGCACATATGGGGTGTTGCCCTGTTCGGGGGGAAATGGTGATCAAAATGTGGGGTGCATTTTGTCCCGTTACCCTTTGTGAATGTGAAAAATGTGGGTGTATAGCAACTTTTTTTGTCAAAAAATTGCAATTTTTCATTTTCACTTCCGCGTGAATCCTAATTCTGGGAAAACCCATTGAGCTCAAAGGGCTCACCACACCCCTTGAAAGATTCCTTAAGGGGTGCTTTTTCCAAAATGGGGTCACTTTTGGGGGGTTTCCACTGTAGGGCCAGCTCAGGGGGTCTTCATGTGCGACATAGCTCCCAATTATTATTCCAGCTAATTTTGCTCTCCAAAAGCCATATGGTGCTCCTTCCACTGTGAAGCCTGCTGTGCGCCAGTACATTGGGCTACGAGCACATATGGGGTGTTGCCCTGTTCGGGGGGAAATGGTGATCAAAATGTGGGGTGCATTTTGTCCCGTTACCCTTTGTGAATGTGAAAAATGTGGGTGTATAGCAACTTTTTTGTCAAAAAATTGCAATTTTTCATTTTCACTTCCGCGTGAATCCTAATTCTGGGAAAACCCATTGAGCTCAAAGGGCTCACCACACCCCTTGAAAGATTCCTTAAGGGGTGCTCTTTCCAAAATTGGGTCACTTTTGGGGGGTTTTCACTGTAGGGCCAGCTCAGGGGGTCTTCATGTGCGACATAGCTCCCAATTATTATTCCAGCTAATTTTGCTCTCCAAAAGCCATATGGTGCTCCTTCCACTGTGAAGCCTGCTGTGCGCCAATACATTGGGCTACGAGCACATATGGGGTGTTTCTGTAAACTACAGAATTGGGGTAATAGAGTTTGTGTTTTTTTTTGTTGTTAACCCTTGATGTGTTTCATGGAAATTGGATTAAAACTTAAAATCTGCTAAAAAAAAAATGGAATTTTGAAATTTCATTCCAATATTCCGTCAATTCTCATGGAACACATAAAAGGGTTAACAAAGTTAGTAAAATCAGTTTTGAATAGCTTGAGGGGTGTAGTTTCTAAAATGGGGTGATTTATGGGGAGTTTCCACTATATAAGCCCCACAAAGTAACCTTATATCTGAACTGGTCATTAAAAAAAATGGGTTTTGGAAATCTTATAAAAAATTTAAGATTTGATTCAAATCTTTGAAGCCTTATAACGTCCTAAAAAAGTAAAATGACATTTACAAAATGATGCCAACATAAAGTATACATATGGGGAATGTAAAATAATAACTATTTTTGGAGGTATTACTGTGCATTTTGAAAGTAGAGAAATTGAAATTTGGAAATTTGCAAATTTTTCCAAATTTTTGGTAAATTTGGTATTTTTTCATAAATAAGGGTGAAATATATTGACTCAAATTTATGACTGTCATGAAGTACAATATGTCACGAGAAAACAATCTCAGAATGGCCTGGATAAGTAAAAGCGTTCCAAAGTTATTACCACATAAAGTGACACATGTCAGATTTGCTAAAAATGGCCTGGGCAGGAAGGTGAAAACAGGCCCGGGGCTGAAGGGGTTAAGGTGAAAAGTGTCAGGGTCCTGAAGGGGTTAAATGAATCAGCAGTTAACTAGGAGAAAACAGAACTAGAAAAGAAAAAAAACTTCACTGTAAATACCTGGTACAAGACTGTCATTGTAAATCCAAGAAGGCAACATTGCGTCAATGGCATCTGATTTTGGAAACACCGCAACATTCACTGAAATAGAGAAAAACATAAACAAGCATTCTGGTGAATATGTAGAAAAAAATAAGACATCTGATTGTTCAATCTCTCCATTAGCACTCACTCAACCACATTTTTTTTAAACTCTTTTTATTGAAAGATCATATAAAATATCACAATAATGAAATAGTTCACATTTCAAGAGTGTACATCAGTATAACATG
This sequence comes from Rhinella marina, assembly GCA_900303285.1. Lineage (NCBI taxonomy): Eukaryota > Metazoa > Chordata > Amphibia > Anura > Bufonidae > Rhinella > Rhinella marina. The sequence continues at coordinate 75,011 of ONZH01004455.1, read as the reverse complement.
ATATATCACAGTAATCAGACGGACACATTGAGTCGCGACTACAACAGACGCAGTATATCGGAGACCACACGGTATCCACAGCCCGTACAACTGATGACATGGTACATTCAATGGGGCAAGGCATTTATGATGTTCAGAAACATTGGAACAGAATATTGCGTCCATTCAACCACATTTTAAACTTCAATCTCTCTCATACTGCGACTGTATTACGGATCCATGTTGTACAGACCTATTATATGGCATCTATAGAAATCCATGAGCCAAAGATGTACCTCCTTACAGAGGCCAACAAGTTGTTTTTTTATTTTTATGTTTAATCATTGATGCATATGCATTGCTGCTAAGGGAGAATACACAGTAGTGTCATATGGCAGCCAAAATGTTTTTAACCTGTAACCAAATTACCTGGTTTTAAGGAATGCAATACAGGTGGGGGGTGCATTTTTGCATCCCTGGAAAATCCATCCAAATTTCCCTTAATGGCTTCCATTGCATCATCTCTGCATTTTTCAGTGGTCTAGAGGAAGAAAGTTTACATTTTCAAAACATGTCACACTCACAATTAACAAATATTAAGTCAAAGAAAAAAACATTACAGTCCTTGGTTTTCTTTACATACACCAAAACTTACAATACTAATCAGCACTTTCAACATGGGGGCGGGGGGGGGCATTTTCTAGGAGCTTTAAAGATCTACAGACTGATTGCTGCATTTTAGTATGGTATACAGCAACACCTGCCAACACTTCCGTTCGGTTAGCCAGTTCAAGTGCAGAGCAACCATATGCATATAACGCAGCAAAGCTCTCTGCCCCTTTTAGCTGCATTTGGATGAGAAAGTAGCTGAAAAGAGACATATATAGGGTTGTCATGATACCAAAATTTTGATTCGGTTTCGATACCATAAAAAAGTATTGCGATAAGTATTACTCAATACCATTTGATACCATGCGAAAAAATAAAAACACCAAAAAAGCCAAGTGCATTCCACATTTTATAAAATGTCCAGCCCATAATAGAACAGTCCTATCCTACTTTTTAGGGGGGACAAGGTGACTAAAAAATGGCGAATCGTGCGATATTTTTTTAATTTATTTTTTCTGTTACGGCGTTCACTGCATAGGAGATATTTTTTAATACTTTGGACGTGGCGATACCTAATATGTTTATTTATTTATTGTTTATATATTTTATATTAGTAAAATTGGGAAGGGGGAACTTTTTTTTTTTTTTACTTTTTATTTCCTATTAGTCCCCTCAGGGGCTAGAACCCTTGTCCTATGCACCCTAATAGAGCTCTATTAGGGTGCATAGGACTTACACTCTCCCTGCTGCCCTATGCTTTGTGCACACGGCAGCAGGGAGCTTACCATGGCAGCCAGGACTTCAGTAGCGTCCTGGTTGTCATGGTAACCGATCAGCCCCAGAGATTAAACTGCTGGGGCTCAGATTGGAATCTACCACTGCCACCAATGAAGAGGGGAAGGGGGGGGGGGGGGGGGGCACGCCTGTGGCCAACTGCCAACAATGATTTAATACTGGGGATTTGGGGGGCGTAGAGGGTGCACTGCGCCACCAATGAACATTACTATCATTTAATACAAGTACAGGACCTGCCGCACCTGAGGGGTTAACTACTGCTGCTCGCAGCTCCCTTTCTTACAGGTTGGGTGCCGGCTATGTGATTCTGCCGACGGCACCCGCTCCTGTACTTGTATTAAATGATAGTAATGTTCATTGGTGGCGCAGCGGTCACAGACCCTCCCCTTCTCCGCCCCCCTCCTCTCATTGGTGGCAGCAGCAGAAGCACAGGGGGGAGGGAGAGACTGCTTCCTTCTCTCCTCTGCTGCTGAGGGAACATGGAGCGCGCTGAGAGCAGCGCGCACCATGTTCTCTGATACTAGGCTGCGCAGTAGCACTGCCTAGTATCGGTAACAGGCAAATCCCGGTATCGTATCTATACCAGGACAAAAGTATTGATTGGGTATCGAGAATTCGATACCCGGTGCAACCCTATAGATATAGAGCTGTCAGGGGGTTAGCGAGGAGGCATTATCTGTGTATACTGCACCTTGGTAGCTGGCAGTACATCCCTTCCTTTATACTCTATAATAACCACTTTGGTAATAAAGTGTTTACCCCCTTCCTTACCAGGCCAATTTTTGCGTTTTAGCAATGGGCCTATCTAACTGCAAGCAAGGCTTCATTCACACGTCCATATGTGTTTTGCGGTCCGCAAAAAAAAAATAAAAATTGGATGACGTTCCTTATGGCATCCGTGTTTCCGTTTTTTTTGCGGATCCATTGTAACAATGCCTATCCTTGTCAGCAAAACGGACAAGAATAGGACATGTTCTATCCGTTTTGTGGAATGGACATACGGAAACAGAATGCGCACAGAAGTTTTTGCGGACCCATTGAAATGAATGGTTCCGCATACGGTCCGCAAAAAAAAAAAAAATAAATAAAATGGAACAGACACGGTGACAAAATACGGTCGTGTGAATGAAGCCTAACTAATTAATTTCTGAGCCAGCCTACATGTATTTTGATATTTTTCATGAAACATCTTAGACCTTTGTTCTGTGCCATTAGAAGACAGATATAACGTTTAAAAATATATTTTTCTTTAATTCCTTTTCTGTTACAAAAGCTCAAGACAAAACATGTCTAATTTTTTTTAAAGAGAGCAAAAGGAAAAATCTGTATGTCCATGTTTTACACACACAAAATCTACTATACTTTTGCCAAAACTTGTAACCATCGCTATAACGTTTAATTTTTTTATTCTCTTTATTTCACTTTATAAATTTTTTTATTCACTTACTTTTTTAAAAACTTTTATTTATATTATTTTTAGGAAAAAAAGTGAACTAACCCATTCCTGCCACAGTCAGGGCAGGAAGAGGTTAATTCACAACCTGCAGGTTCACTGTAAATTTTACAGCTAGCAGGAGGCACCCTCACATCCAGACAACCACTCCCCTGCTGGAATTTACGACCTAGGGTGGGTGCATATCAGCGTTATGGATTCCATTTTTGTTTTAACGGAATCCGGAATAACGGAATCCATAAGATGGAAGTCAAAATGGAAGCCTTTAGAAGCATTCCGCTTTGATCCGTCATAATAGAAGTCTATGGGAATCATGATGGATCCGTCTAGTTCCCGTTATGCAGGATGGAAAACAAAGTCCTGTCGACTGGACTTTTTTTTCCGTTCTCCATAGGCAATTTTGGTTGACTTTTCTTATTGTGCACCACTGCAGACTTAATAGGCTGATCAATACTCTTTTCTGTAGCTCATTTGTCCCCTTTGTTGTATATACAGAAACAGGATGAGATAAATCATATCATATTTTTATAAGAGGGAGTTCACATTGAGTTTTCTCTGTGTTACAGGAAAAAAGGTCAGGAATCCTCTTTAAAATTCTGCATGATTTATAACACTATTTTGAACCTAGCCATTTTATTGTGGGCTTTTGATGTGGATTTGACATGGAAACTGTGCTAAGAATGGACATGTCCCTCCCCTCTACAGTCCCACTGTTTTTAAAACTGCAAGTGGGAAAAAAAAGCTCCATGTAAACTACTACATGGTATTCTCACTAAAACAACTGGAGGTGTACTACACATGGATTTTAGGTATAGAATCCATGCCATTTCTGCAATGAAAAAACTCTGTATGAACTCACCTATAGGGTCCTATTAGAAGTGCCAATTTCACCCCAGAAGGAGAGCACGATCGTTTGTCCCTATTCAGTTTGGACATTCCCTGCTGCTTGTTTGTTGGCTGATCGCTGTCCTGTTTACACTGAGTAAATGATTGTGAATGGGCATTCATCAGCCAGTTTAAGGCTGGGGCTACATGGAGACATATTATGCAACAGTTTCCACAACCAAACTGCAGCTCTACAAATAGTTAGGAAACTGAAGGTTGCAGGCAAGTCATGTGATTTAAGATCTGCTGGCAGCCCTATGCAAGATGGCAGTCTAAGGGCTTGTGCGCATGGTCGTGTCTGAATTTTAGTCCAAAAAAACCCAAAACATCCACATCAATAGAAATGGCTATTCTTGAAGAGGACTTGTTCTAATTTTCAAACTGAAACATGAATCTGCAAAAAAAATGTGGTCGTGTGCATGAGCCCAAAAAGATATCCTGTACAGCACCCAGCTCTGACATATAAAAGGACTCCGGGGAGTCTAGTTTACTGATTATGAGCGCTTGCTCAGTGCTTTCCTCTAAATTACTGATGATACATCTATTAAAATATTGTCTCTTGATGTGGAAGGGCTTTCTTTAAAGGCAAATCTGCTTAAAAGCTTGGCACACTACACATGATATTCTAGAGCGCATATACAACTACGAATCTGAAATCTTACTTTGGGTTTCACACTGCTTAGCAATCTCAATTTTTGCTTTTGTTCTTCAAACTGTCGTCGTTTTCTTTCTTCTTCTAACATTTTTTGCTGCTGTTCAAATCTTTTTCTTAAAAAAAGGGGAAGAAAACAAAAGGATACAAAATCATTAGAATCTTTATTTCATCTAGCATGCATCATTCAGTGTTTTGATTTATTTTAGCCTCAATGGCAGCTTTAGCTACCAAGGCAACTCACAGCGCAGAGGATAAAGATGCTCACACTGATTTCCTAATCTGCAAGTCTTGATAAAACTAAAGCTGTAAGGGTGCTGGCACACGGTGCAGTTCTCACATACATTCAGGATGCAGTTTTTTTATTGTAGCAAGCTGAAATTGATTAAATAATTCCCATAATGCAAAACACCAGGGTTGAAAACTGCATCCTGAAGGCATGTCAGAACTGCACTGTGTGCCAGCACCCTAAAGAGTTCAAGCAACACCTAGTCAATTGAAACGACAGGGGAAGATTTACTACTGAAGATATGCCAGTTTTTTCTGCGCAATCTGTGGCAAAAAAAAAAAAAAATAAAAAATAAAAAAAAATAATTATATATATATATTTTTTTTTATATTTATATTGGAGTACACGCTTTGCACTGCATTTATCAAGTGTTTTTAGACACTTTCTAACCTTCCAACAAGGTGGCATGGCTTAAATGTACCTCCATGTGCAAAAAATTTCTCCCAAATTTTTGTCATTTTTGGAGTAGGTGGCATACCCATAGTATAAAGATACAACAGATTTATCATCCGGCAACAGCCACTTTGACACTCTGAAAACTAGGGCATGCAAAGACTATGAGGGTCATTTACTAAAGACTGCATTTCAAATGGCAGCATTAGTAAACTGCTCACTGGCGAAAGATGCAACCAATTTATTAAGAGGTGCAGGTTTGTATTCAAGGCCGCTGAGCTGATGAGCCTTTACAAAGCAACTAAACACTGCAGCAAACCATTATCCTCAGTAGACATATGCCCCACACTGCTGAGGAAAGTGAACTGCTTTAGCGGTCACATGCAACAACCCTGCAAGTCACTGAGGATCTCTGAATGATCCAATGTTGTCCTAAATGACTGATGAAGATAAATAGAATCCACCTGTGTGTAATCAAGTCTCCGTATAAATGCACCTGCTCTGTGATAGTCTCAGGGTTCTGCATCATGAAGACCAAGGAACACACCAGGCAGGTCCGTGATACTGTTGTGGAGAAGTTTAAAGCCGGATTTGAATACCAAAAGATTTCCCAAGCTTTAAACATCCCAAGGAGCACTGTGCAAGCGATCATATTGAAATGGAAGGAGTATCAAACCACTGCAAATCTACCAAGACCCGGCCGTCCCTCTAATCTTTCTTCTCAAACAAGGAGAAGACTGATCAGAGATGCAGCCAAGAGGCCCATGATCACTCTAGATCAGGCATCCCCAAACTGCGGCCCTCCAGCTGTTGTAAAACTACAACTCCCACCATGCCCTGCTGTAGGCTGATAGCTGTAGGCCGTCCAGGCATGCTGGAAGTTGCAGTTTTGCAACATCTGGAGGGCCGCAGTTTGGGGATGCCTGCTCTAGATGAACTGCAGAGATCTACAGCTGAGGTGGGAGAGTCTGCCCATCGGCACAAATCTGGCCTTTATGGAAGAGTGGCAAGAAGAAAGCCATTTCTCAAAGATATCCATAAAAAGTCTTGTTTACAGTTTGCCACAAGCCACCTGGGAGACACACCAAACATGTGGAAGAAGGTGCTCTGGTCAAATGAAACTAAAAATCAAACTTTTTGGAAACGATGCAAAACCATATGTTTGGCGTAAAAGCAACACAGCTCATCACCCTGAACACACCATCCCCACTGTCAAACATGGTGGTGGCAGCATCATGGTTTGGGCCTGCTTTTCATCAGCAGGGACAGGGAAGATGGTTAAAATTGATGGGAAGATGGATGGAGCCAAATACAGGACCATTCTGGATGAAAACCTGTTGGAGTCTGCAAAAGACCTGAGACTAGGACGGAGATTTATCTTCCAACAAGACAATGATCCCAAACAAAGCAAAATCTACAATGGAATGGTTCAAAAATAAACGTATCCAGGTCTTAGAATGGCCAAGTCAAAGTCCAGACCTGAATCCAATTGAGAATATGTGGAAAGAGCTGAAAACTGCTGTTCACAAACGCTCTCCATCCAACCTCAAAGAGCTCGAGCTGTTTTGCAAGGAAGAATGGGCAAGAATGTCAGTCTCTAGATGTGCAAAACTAATAGAGACATACCCCAAGCGACTTGCAGCTGTAATCGCAGCAAAAGGTGGCGCAACAAAGTATTAACCCTTTCGCGCCCGGAGGTTTTTTCGGTTATGCATTTTCGTTTTGCGCTTCCTGCCTTCAAACAGCCATAACTCTTATTTTTCTGTTCACATAGCTGTATGAGGGCTTATTTTTTGCGGGACAAGTTGTACTTTCCAACGCCACCATTTAATATTGCATATGGTGTAGTGGGAAGCGGGAAAAAAATTCCAAACCGGGTGAAATTGCAAAGAAAACGCTATTCCGCTACAGTTCTACGGGTTTCTTATTTACAGCGTTCGATGTGCATTAAAACTGATCCGTTACTTTCATTCTACTGGTCAGTACGAATCCGGCAATACCTAATATGTATAGTTTTTCCTGCGTTTTCATAGTGATAAAATAATTAGAAAGTTGCCCTTTTTTTTTTTTTTTTTTCCTTGTCAAATCTTGACCCCTATAACTTTTTGGTATTTATGTGTACAGAGCTGTATGGGGGCTCATTTTTTGCAGGACAATCTGAAGTTTTTATTGATACCATTCTGGGATGTGTATGACTTTTGATCACTTTTTAATTTTTTTTAGAAAAAAAAAAAAAAAAAGTGACAAAAAAACGGCAAATAGCCATTTGGACGCTTTTTTCCACCACACAATTCGCCATATTGGAATTTTTTTTTTTATATTTTAAAAGTACGGGCATTTTCGGTCACGGTGATACCCATGATGTCTATATTTATTGTTATTTAGGTATTTATTTTTTAATTATACGGAAAGGGGGGTGATTTGAACTTTTATATCTTTTATATATTTAACATTTTTTTTAATTTTTTTTTTACTATTTGAAAGGTCAAATATGGGCTGATATAGTGTGGCTTTTTTTTTTTTTTCTTTATGAGCAATCATGGATTTTATAGACTAAGAAATCCAAGAATTGCTCATTTCTTATCCTGGCCTGCCATCTAGTGGCCAGAATAAGAATTGCACTTTGAAAACTGTAATCCTCACCAGCGAGGATTACAGTTTTCATATGGTGTACAGACACCCCGATTGGCCACACGGGGTGTCTGTACACCACCCGGAAGAAAAAAATAAATCTTTATAGAATAATCATTAAAAGGAGATCTAAATCACATTTGTATTCAGACTAATGCTCTAAGCTACTCAACGGTACCCTGTATCTGGCTATCTGAAAGCCCCATAGACTTTGGCTTTCAACATTGTCTCGCTCAGTTGTTAATTATTTGAGGCTAGCCTAACCAGGATAACTGATAGCCTTGTGGCAATCCACAGTGATGGTGATAAGCACTGTGAGTGGTATGCCACACAAAAAATAATAGATAGCCTCCACAGGTGCAGGAAAGCCAAAAGTCCAGCTGTTGGTTACACAGGTGGACTATCTGTGCATGTAGATTCAGGCCAGAACATGTAAGTGGCCATATATACACATGGTGCTTAGGTTTGGCACCAATAAACTACATGCCTAATCCTACTGCTACCCCCCGCTTCACTATGCCCTCATTCGACGCGTTTCTGTGCAGATATTACACTGTACTTCATCAGGAATAGGTGATCAAAGAACAACAGGATAGAGAAGCTTAGAGCATTAGTCTGAATACAAATGTGATTTAGATCTCCTTTTAATGATTATTCTATAAAGATTTATTTTTTTCTTTTTAACGTTCCAGACAAACGATATTTAAGTTTATAGAAGTAGGGACTAGAGATGAGCGAGCATGCTCGGCCGAGCGTACTTGGGAGCAATTTTCGAGTAGTAGCGTCTTCTAATCTGTACGCTAATGCATACGCATCTTCTAATCTGTACACATCTTATAAATTTGTACACTAATGCGTACAAATTACAAGATGCGTACGCATTAGAAGATGCGTATGCATTAGCGTACAAATTATAAAATGCGTACACTACTACTCAAAAATTGCTCCCGAGTACGCTCGCTCATCTCTAGTAGGGACGTATACCTGAGACAATTTGTTTGTAGCTTTTTGTCTTCATAATCATGTGTCTGTGAATAAACCGTTAATATGTTTTAAAGAATTGAAAACCTCTATTCTTAATATAGTAAGGCGCCATAGCCTAGGACCTAGGACCTCCACATGCAAGGCTGATCACTTATATATTGGCTATAGTCTTATCACATTCAGTAGAGTGTTTTTCTATACTTAGAAGGCTAATACATATTAATGGTTTTCTTTATAATCATATATTGTGCCTTTGAATAAACCAGTAACATGTATGAGCTTTCTAAGCACAGAAAAGCTTTATTCTCAACACAGTAAGATCTAGAAATTAGTGTATATGATATGTACACGCTAGGACACAGCTGGAATTGGGTGGATTTTACGGTAACTTGGACAACCCCTTTAATTTTTAAAGTCTATAGTGAAATTTACAAACGCTATGTGGCTCCTATTGTAATCAATAGGAGCTTTGCAACATAGGTTTCCTGCCTGCTACAGTTTCCTAGGATACAGAAAGTGTGGCTCATTCCATCCATAGCGGTAAAAGTGGTACATTTTTTAATACATATAATGATAAACTGGATTATTCAACATGTATCAGCATAGCCTATAACTGGAAGTACAACTTAAAGTAAGCAATATGGATAATAACAATACATTAGTGAGTATTAACTTTCTCTACATGATAAATGCTATCTGCTGAAGTGAGACAACAACCCCTTTAACCACACTTATGGTCCCCGCCTTCAACTTTCACAAAGACAAGGTCACGTTCATTGCAGCAGCCAACGACTGGACTCGGAGCCAACGACTGGACTCTGACCCTTTCTGTGCAGAAGTTGACAGGCTGGGACCGGAAGTGCTGTGAAGGCAACCTGAAAGCCATGGAGCCTGAACAGAGCAGCAGGGAGAAGTTCGTCACAGGTACTGCTGGGTGGAAATTAAATTAAAAGGGAAAAAAAAAAAAAATAGGTCATCAATATCTGATCTGCGTTGGTCCGACACTCAGAACTGCTTCTTCATTACACTACATGTTGTCTCCCTTGCAGCAGCTGTGTACTGTAATTAGAATTACTTGTAATCACACTGCATTTCCAGGAAGACAAGCATTGTAATGAAGAGAAAGTAGTGCTCACATAGATCAGCGCAGATGCTGGGTGTCAGACCCCGGCAGATCAGATATCGATGATATTCTGTTCGTTACTGATAACCGTCTGCTTGTCAGTGGAGGTAAAGAGGTGCATTTACAAGTAATCACCTCCAGGGACGAGGACGAGCAATAGCTTCTGCAATCAGTTGGCCTCATACAGTGTCACCATTTCTGGGCAGCAGACTGCTATTTACCCAGCACGATTTGCTGCCCAGAAATGAGGCGCCTGCATAAACAAAGATTTCAACCAAGGAAATAGGGTTGTCACGATACCAAAATTTTGATTCGATTTCGATACCATGAAAAAGTACTGCGATACTCAATACCATTCGATACCACACGGAAAAAATTAAACACCCAAAAAACGCTTGCATTCCACATTTTATAAAACATTTGGCCCATAATAGAACAGGCCTATCCTATTTTTTGGGGGGACAAGGTGACTAAAATATGACGAATTGCACGGTTTTTATTTTTTTCTGTTAGGGCGTTCACCGCATAGGAGATATTTTTAAATATTTTGATAGTTTGGACTTTTTCAGACGTGGCGATACCTATTATATTTATTTATTGTTTTATATATTTTATATGTAGAATTGGGAAAGGGGGTGATTTAAACTTAATATTTTGGTGTGTGTGTGTTTTTTTTTTTTTACTTTTTATTTACTAAGTATTAGCCCCCTTAGGTGCTAGAACCCTTGTCCTTTTCACCCTAATAGAGCTCTATCAGGGTGAATAGGACCTCACACTGTCCCCGCTGCCCTGGGTGTGTGCACACAGCAGCAGGGAGCATGCCATGGATGGCTTCAGGAGCGTCAAGGCTGCCATGGCTCCGATCAGAAGCTGCCAAAGTGATACATGATGGGGTTAATGTGAGGCACAGGTCCAACCGTTCCTAGTGATAAAACCCCCATGTGCCTCATAATAACCCTATCAAGTATCCATATCCTTGCATAATGGGCAATATGGGGTTAATACATGAGCTACATAAACAGTCACTTGCTATTGGCACAGTCTTTTTGACTTCCAATCCATGTGCCTCATATTAATAAGTGGCCTGTATTCTGTAACTCACATTAACCCCATGTTGCCCATTATGCAAGATGGTACTTTAGGGGTCACTTACTATTAATGTGAGGCACTTGGGCCCATTCCAAAAGCATGTGCCCAGCCTGACTTTAAAAACAAGTGATCCCCTTCATCTAAAACATAGCAGAGGCAAGATTGGGGTTAATGTGACTAATCACTCTTGCACTGTGGTGCAAGCCCGCTCATTTCATTGGACTGAGTGGCGGCCGCGTCATAGGAGGGAGGCACTCCCACCCTCCGTCCCTCCATACCTCCTTCTCTACTGTCTGGCCGGAGAGAACTGTTCTCTTATAAGAGGAGATACTAGGCTGTGCAGTAGTGCAGCCTAGTATCGAAATGACGCAACTCCCAATACCGAATCCATACTGCCGCAAAAGTATCGATTGGGTATCGAAGTTTCCATACCCGATGCAACCCTACAAGGAACAAGCCTTTTTCTCACTAAACAGTTGGGTGATCTGCGGCATCTTCACTTATATGCTGTTAACATATTCCTAAAAAAAAACCAAAACTGATAGTGTCCCTTTGAAGGGGTTTTCGGGTCCATTTATATTGATGACCTATCCTTAGGTCTGACACCCCACCGATCAGCTGTTCTGCAGTAGTTCTTGCATTAGAACTGCAGCTCTGTACTCTGCATGTTGCAGATAGAGCTGGATACTGCAGCATTTCCACCATTCACTTCAGTGGGAGCAAGGTTACAGTTACCAGCTCTGTCCGCTACACACAACCGGATGGAGCTGCAGGTCTGGCACCACAAAAGAATAGCTGACTGCGGGGGTGTCAGATATTGATGGTCTTTCCTGAGGATAGGCCATGAATATAAAAAAGGCCTTAAACCCCTTTCTATATTGATGGCCTATGCTGAGGAGCTCTGATGAGTGCTGCGGTCTGTTAACAGCGCCGTACATTGTATAGCGGCTGTGGATAGGCCATCAATATAAAATTCCTAGATAACATCTTTAAGTCAAGATTTGTGAATTGTATTTGTCATTGTATGCGTGCAATAGATAGATATTTTATTTATTTTATATAGAGCTGCAGCACTTTACAGAAATCATCACAGATTACATTAGATAGATGACAGACTCACACGAGACAGACTCACACGAGACAGACTCACACGAGACAGACTCACACGAGACAGACTCACTGTTGTTCTTCAACAAATTGCTTCTGCATGTCTGGAGTGTAAGCAGGACCTGGAGGACCCATTCCTAAAAATCCAGCCTGTCCTACAAATGTCATTGCAGTAGGCTGCATTGGACCCAATGGTAATCGACCCTGGTAAAAAGAAAAGAAAAAAAAGTAGGATTGTTTTACTTTGATAGGTAAAATGGCAAACTTTTTTTTCTCCATTTTTTGTTTATTCAAATATAATATAATCTCCCAAGTTAATACCTAAAACCCACCCACTTCCCTCACCAGGCTGCAGGAGGAAAAAAAAAAAACACATTAGGACAATAAAGAGAAATATTTCTTCCAAAGCTCCCAAAAATTACTAATATATCTTTCGCATTACCCCATGGCGTATCTGATAGCATATCAGAATATAGCAAGCTTTCTATATGATGTTCCCACTGCTGCACCAGTTTAGCATTTTAATTCTATGGGTCAAAACCAGGCCTCTAGGAGCCATCAACTCATTTTCTTTAGGATTTTTGTACCATAGAATACAGTTTACCGAGTCCCTTGGGATTTTATCATTGAACACAACTTCTAGCCTGTGAAGTACATTGACCAATAGCGGTGCAGCTTAGGACACCTTCAAATCAGATGTATAAACCGGTTCACATTTTTGGCCATGATTTATTCTTATTAACAAACTGTGGCATACAATATACTATATGAAATATAAAAAGCTGAGATTCTAAAAGAATTATTCTTTGATACTGTAATAGATGTATTTCATGTATCATTTCATGCATTTTGTGATAAGTCACAAACAGGCATGTTTCATTTCTACTGTATACGCATGTATGTGTCATACAGAATCATCTATAAACTGCCCTTTTCTCCAAAGACATACATTTGAGTTGTAGCATGACTGTCCTTATCCTGTCTTTCCGAAAGAGGTATTGGAAGGGACTTCTTTTAACAGTTCCACTTTAAGAAACGTTCTATTTTAAGATCAAGTAACATAGAATAAGATAATAACATAAAACAGCATCTCACTGTTATGCCCAGTTAACATGTGAAGCAAATAAACTGGATCTTATTGGCAAAATGAGTAACGTAACCATAGCTGGTAAGTGCTCCACTTATGGTTTACTATTCTATGGCCATTTTTACATTCTGGTAAGAAATCCTCTTCCAACTGCCCTGAAGCACAATGTTGAGGAGTGGAAAATATACAGCTACTTGATACACCAGAGAGATAAATAAACTCCTATCTTCTATCTCCAAGTAGATCTTCTAGACAGAGCAAATGGACATCATAGGCTGAGTTCTCACTTCTGTTATTTGGACAGTTATTGCCATCAGTTATTGTGAGCTAAAATCAGTTGTGAAACCTACTCAGAGAAGTTATAATGTTCTGTGTTTTTTTTAACCAGCACCTAGTTTTGGCTCACAATAACTGATGGAAATAACTGAAGTGTGAACTTCATACTTTGAGTCAGAAGTAAGAGCGGCTCCTGCTTGTGTGGGCTGGCCAAAATGTGTATTACCTAGATGGTCATTCATTTGAATACCAGATGCAGATGAAGATGTCTAGCTATGCAAATCTTTTCCAGGCAATGACAGATGCTGCCGGCTTCCAGTCCTTCATGAGACAATTCTTTTAAAGAGGAGCTGTAACCTTTCCTGATGTCCGTTTTAAGAATTACTTGCATTCACTATGTAATAATTCTGGAGCATCTATTATGACTATGACAGGGATCAGCAACCTTTGGCACTCCAGCTGTGAAACTACAACTCCCAGCATGCAAACATGCTCAGCTATTCTTCTAATTCCCACAGAAGTGAATAAAGCATTATGGGAGTAGTAGTTTCTGAACAGCTAAAGGGCTAGAGGTTGATGATCCCTACTCTATGATACACCTCCCTTTATTATTTCCAGTTGGGGGTGTGCCTGCATAGTCTGACACCATCCAATTGTCAGCCAGTGGCAGCCTATGCAGGGATACCCCGCCAACTGGCAACGCCTATCTGGACCTTCACTGCAAAATGCTAATAATGAATTCATAACTTCTAGCAGGAATAATAAAGTAATGGCACAATACAAGAACAAAAGCTCCAAAATTGTTATCACACTTGGGCCCTGATTTATCATACCTTCACTCCAGAATTCTGGCATCAAAAAGTCGCAAAAGAAGGCTTTTGCGACTTTTTTGCACTCGTTTGCGCAAAATTTATGAGACTTTTTGCATGTGTACACCACTCAGTCCAGTTTTGTAATATGGGTGTAAAGGTGGGTGTGTTTAGCCATGTTAATGAGTTTAAAAAGGACCTTTCACCACTCTTGACATGCCTGTTTTAATAGCTTCATGCATTCCCCATGTAATAACAAGTCTGGAACATCTATTCTTATGTCTCTATGTTGTGCCGTTCCTCTATTATTTGCACTAGAAGTTATGAATGAATTGCTATTTGTCTTCAGTAAAGGAACAGAGGGGAGGTGACCAGTTGGGGGTGTGTACCTGCACAGTCTGACTATCCAATCAGTGCTGCCATGTTCAGACTCTGCAGGTACACACCCCCAACTTGTTACCTCCCCTCTGTTCCTTTACTGAAGGCAAATAGCAATTCACTCATAACTTCTAGTGCAAATAATAAAGGAATGGCACAACATAGAGCCATAAGAATAGATGTTCCGGAATTGTTAGTACGTGGGGAATGTATGAAGCTATTAAAACAGGCATATCAGGAGTGGTGAAAGGTCCTCTAACTCCAGATTTTTCATTGAGACTTTTTTTTTAAAAAGTCGCAAATAAGTCGCAATCTCACTCCATGAGGAGGGTGGAGTAGGAAAAGTGGAGGACCTTCTCTAGACAGAAGTGTTAGGTTTAAGGACAAGCCAAATTTATCAAACAACCTGTGACATTTGATAAATGTGGCACAAAGTACTCCAACACAGAATGAAGCAAAACTGACTTCAAATATTCTCCTAATGATAAATTCCCCCCATGGAATGCTGGTAGTTATTAAAACAGACATGTCAGGAGAGGCTACAGGTCCTTTTTAAGTAAATGATATAGCTTATACAAATAGGTTAGCATTTTTAATATTGGTTTGAGTATATCCAAGTAAAACAAAAATTAGTAAAGCTAAGTAATGTATTGTCATACTACAGGTATACAAAAGAGCATGAAGAGAAATGTATAGGATGAGAAAAATTTACCTGGATAGCCATGGCTGCTTGGGGAATCTGAGGGCTGTATCCAACGGTCATGATATTTTGCACATTTGGTTGCATTACAGGTACCATAGGAAATGGAGCAGCTTGCTGTTGAACTGGCAACAAACCTTAAGCAATGCAATATATATATAAATATAAATATATATATATATATATATATATATATATATATATATATATATATATATATATATATATATATAGTTACCATCAAATGTGTACAAGGATGTGAAAAAAAAAAATATTAAAAACGAATTTTCTGACAAACTTAAATTTAAAGGGAACCTGTTAACAGCTTTATGCTGCCTTTACTGGTTTCAGCACTCTGCATTTTTAAAAAGCAACAAAACAGCAATATGCAAACCCATCCTAGACGGTGCGTAAACATTTTGTAGTATTTAATTAAAGCATTAAATATTCACATAACAATGAAAAATTGTCATGTGGCCAAAACAACTGATGTATTCACACATCTGCTGCTTGAATACACCATGGATAACATCTATCAAAGATGGGACCTAACTAGAGATGAGCGAGCATGCTCAGCCGAAAAAAGTAATATACAAGAATTGTAGTCCATAATATTCAAGTTCAACTTGAATATTATGGACTACAATTCTTGTATATTACTTTTTTTGTCAATCTTCTTATAATACCTCTATTATACAAATATTGACTACAAACCTCATTGTATTGACAGGCCGTGATCAAGGTCAGGTTATGACCGAAACGTTGGCCAATTGATATTGTTAATACTACGATGGATGGACTAAATAAATTACACTAATTTACTAAGATAATTCCTGAGTGCCGTGGTTCTTCCTAAAAAAACGATAGACTTCTATTATGACGGAATGAATAATGGAATGCCTCTAAAGGCATTCCATTATGCATTCTGTCATAGAGTTGCGTTATGGTCCGTGGTAACGGAATGCATAACGCAATTCTACTTTCACCACTAAAAAAAGCGGAAACGAATTTATAAATATGAAATTTTCTCATCTCTAATATCAACAGCTAAAGCAGCCCCCACCTTCCTCTTCTGCCCCAGCTGGGCAAAACAGTTGAAGGGGTTGTCTGTGCTCAGAGCTGAACCCAGACATATTCCCATCTTTACCCCTCTGGCCCCCCATTTCATGCTCAGACACTCTCCTTTGCCCTGCATTGTTGTAGTTTTATTCTGGCCACCTCTCGGCATGTTTGCCGTACTGCGGCCGGAACTTCGGCCCGCCCCCATTACAGTGAATGGGGCTGGAGCAGACTTCCAGCAGCAGGCGTGCACTAGCAGCAGCACGGGTCCTGATTCACCCGCTGGAACAACCTGCCAGAGAAAGCTGTCGCTAATGTGAAAGTAGCCTTAAATAAAACGGATGCTTTTAATTAATGTTTTAAGATCCTCTCCCAGATCTCAAAACCTGAATTAAAGATGTGAAAGTAGCCTTACACAAAAATATAAGTAAAAAAGCACCAACTTACAACATAATCAGCGCTAGTTATGAGCAATTTATCAGCCTGTGTAAAAAGATGCAAATACAAGGTCCTTGGTGACCCATGATGCCAAGGTAAAACCCCACCAACTACTATAACCATTTGATGAGTAAGAGGGGGCCTTCTGACTCTCCCCAACAACAGATGTTGCAAGCAATAAGAATCAGATAGTTGGATTTCAAGATGCACAATCCATTTTGTTCTCCGGGAGTTAAGCCAACCACAAATACCTGGCAGTGGCTTTTCTCTATGTGTTCAGCATGCATGCTTGGCCATGTCAAACTTTTATGTATATGGAGGAGTCAGATGAGATAGCTGTTGGCCAATGAAGCTCATTTGGCCAAAGCTGTCCAATGGATATGTCCAGCCCTAGTGTAGCATTTTGCACAATTATTGCAATATGTTTCTGTCAGACAAGGTGTACAGGACACACTCAATAGTGATTGTAGTCCACACATTATTTACCAACCTTGAGATGATCCAATTCCAGAAGCAAAGGGAAACACAAAGCTGTAAAAATAAACATATATAGCAAACAGTAAGGCATAGGCTTAACGCAAATCTATATATCTATATATAATCTTTATCTGCCAGTTAAAACCAGATAGTAACACATTTTTTTTCTACTCATTGACATCTAAAGGAGAGTTTTCTGGGAATGCTCTGTGACCTGTGCATAGGTCATTGTACAAGAAAAGACTAGATAAGATTTCACAATCATCTATTGTGAATGGTGGATCCGGTCTTATCTATACACAGAGGGGATATTATTACAGGCGGGATTAGAATGAGTTAACTGCAGTAAAGTGATCTGTATAAACAAAGAAGTGGCGCCAATTATTAGACTTAGTGGCCAGTGTGAAAAAGTGTGTGAAAACGGTCACAGCAGGTCATATTCGGATGACACATTCCCTTTAAAAGCTCATGAAGTAAAGTATATTACAAAGTTTCTTAGATTTGTCTCCTTTGCAGCGGCCACACAGTGTAATTACAGCTGTTCATCCCATTTAAATGAATGGGAAGAGCAGCTGCTATTATACAGCACTGCCTCTACAAGCAAGACAACATGCAGGTAAACTTGCACAGGAAAAAGCGCCGCTAAGGGCTCTTTCACACAAGCAGATGCCATCCGAGGAATCCGCTGCGTGTAAGAGAGCCAAGCCCCGTGCAGGACAGCAGAGGCACGGAGCATTATTAATCATGTTAATACTCCATGTCTCTGCTGTCCAGAATGGGGCTTAGCTCTCTTACACGCAGCGGAATTCTCGGACGGCATCCGCTCGTGTGAAAGAGCCCTCATTCTTCGAACTCCCACTGATCTGATATTGACCTATCCTTAGTATTACAGCACTGCACAACCCCTTTAAAATGTATATTCCAGCATATGACATCCCTTTCACAAGGTGACATAGTTTAGATTTGTGAAGATGTAAATGCCAACCCCTCCAACATTTTATTGAGGAGGAGTTTACATAGATCAGTGAAGCAGCATTTAGGGTACCTGCACACAGTGCAGATCTGTGTGTGAAAAGCCTGCAAGAAATCTAATAATAACAGTTATCATACCTGTATGTGAGCCATTATCTATCGATCCTATATAGGGTAGCCCTGTGTTACAGGTCTTTACACTCTTGGGGTAAACTGTGTGATGTGACGGGAGTGGTTATTCTCGGTAAAGTCTTTTATGAGTATTTTCTCTATTAAAAATATTATGGGTGTAGCCTCTGATCCTCATGGGGACGCTTTTGTAGGTCATAACTTATGTATACAGGGGTACCCTTGTGAGTATTTTGTGGGCTATTTTGTAGGTGTTAAAATATTAGAGACATACTTTTTGAGTGAGAAATGGGGAGGTGACCCCTTTTTTCAAAAAGGTATGAGCCGTGGAGGTGGAACTCCCACCTATCAGAGACTAAAGAAGACCTTTCACCAGACCTGACATTACCATATAAGTACCTGGCATGCTGATGAGATGTGATATCGTTCTCCTGCCCCTCGTTCTCTTTTGCCAACCTGTATGTTAATCCATACCATCAGTACAGGGAGAAGGAGACAGTCATGTTTCTCACGCACACCGCTGCAATTGGCCAGCTCACAGCCTGGAAGAAAAGGAGGGAGAAGGAGACGCCCCTTGAGAAACACAGCTGTCTCCTCCTCCCTGTACCAATGGTATGGATTTACATAGAGGATGGAAAACCAGAACAGGGGGCACAGTGGGGGAAAGGAGCAGCCCAAAGGCAAAAAGTGATATTACATGTCATCAATATGCCCTACACTGCCTGGTATGTATATGGTAATCAGGAATCGGTGAAAGGTCCTCTTTAATGACATATAATTTTGATATGCCATTAAGAGATGGTAACGCCGGTAATTTAAGATTTACCACATGCTGCTAGCAAATAGGACTGCATGTACAATTTGTCAGGTCTTCTTTAACAATAATTCCTACTCTGAATGGTCCCCGCTTATAAGTGGTGTTCACCAAGGTTCTGTGCTGGGTCCGCTTTTATTTAACTTATTCATTAATGGGGATGGGATTAATAGAGCTGTTTCTATTTTTGCAGATGACACCAAACTTTGTAACACGGTACACTTTATGGAAGATGTTAATAAGTTACAAGCTGACTTGGACAAACTTACTGTTTGGGCCTCGACTTGGCAAATGAGGTTCAATATAGATAAATGTAAAGTTATACACTTGGGGGCGAATAATCTGCATTCAGCATATGTCTTAGGGGGAGTAAAACTGGGAGAGTCACTTGTTAAGAAGGATCTGGGTGTATTAGTAGATCATAGACTAAATAACAGCAATGCCAGTCAGCTGCCTCTAAGGCCAACAGAATTTTGTCTAATATTAAAAGAGGTATGGACTCGCGAGACAGGGATGTAATATTGCCACTATACAAAGCTTTGGTGCAACCTCAACTGGAATACGCAGTTCAGTTCTGGGCACCAGTCCATAAAAAGGATGCCCTGGAGTTAGAAAAGGTACAGAGGAGAGCCACTAAACTCATAAAGGGCCTGGAAGATCTTAGTTATGAGCAAAGATTAACCCCTTCCCGACCTCCGACGGTTAATCTACGTCACCGCTTGCTGGGCTTTGTGCAGCGGCGACGAAGATTAATGCCGCCGTTTTGCGGGGCGATCAGGACCCTCAGACTGTAGAAAAACACCGAAACCCCCGGAGCAGGCTGTTACTAATAGCCTCAGCTCCGGGGGCAATGTCCGGAAACCACAGCGGTTATTCTACATTGCCGCTTGCAGGGCATTGTGCAGCAGCGATGTAGATAACGCTGATTTTCGGGGGGGATCGGGACCCTCAGACTCCACCCTCTAATCCCCATAACAGGCTGTTACTTACAGCCTCGGCAATGTCCGGTACCTGATTGATTCACGCCATCATAGCGATCACAGGGAAGTTTGTTGCAGCAACAAACTTCCCGCGTCCTGGGGAATATAAAACACTCTCTCTCCCTCCGTCTCCTATCAGTGTGAGATCGGAGGAGAGAGAGACATTTTTAGTAGGTTGTAGGTTTATTGGGGCAGTCAGACCTGCCTGCTCACATTTTCCAATATCAAATGTAATAGACAGAAGTTACATTTGTTGTACCTACCAGCAATAGTTGAAGTTGGATCATTTTTGGGAGAGAGACATATAATATACATACATATATAAACAATCAGTTCTTCAGTTCATTTATCAGTTCAGATCCAGTTCATTCAACAATCCATTCAGCAGTTAATTGATCCATTCATTCAGTAGTTAATTGATCCATTCATTCAGCAATCCATTCAGTAGTTAATTGATCCATTCATTCAGCAATCCATTCAGCAGTTAATTGATCCATTCATTCAGCAATCCATTCAGTAGTTAATTGATCCGTTCATTCAGCAATCCATTCAGTAGTTAATTGATCCATTCATTCAGTAGTTAATTGATCCATTCATTCAGCAATCCATTCAGCAGTTAATTGATCCGTTCATTCAGCAATCCATTCAGTTCGATCAGTCACATTATACTATATCTACTTCTGTACGGATCGCCATATAAAAGAGTTACAATAGAAGAATGGCACGTCAGCTATACACAGCAAATGAGGCATTTGCTCTGTTATGTTCCGACAGTGAGGAGAGTGTAGTGTCAGATGGGGACAAGGATTTTGAGGGTTTCGATCTGGACCATCCTCAAAAAGGATCAATCAAGGGGATTCAGAGAGGGCTTTTGGAGAAACCTCTCCAATTCAGAGTATAATCGCAACATGCGACTTGCCTAGCACCAGTGAAGGAGCCCAGTCCAGAATTCTTTTTGATGTAGCTTTCCTAAGACCCCATTTGTCCCTGACTTTACTGTCATCCCAGTTATAAATGTAGAGGTTGAAGATTTAGCACCTGTTGATTTTTTTAATTTGTTCATTAAAGATGATTTATTATAGCACATTGTTACACAGACAAATTTGTATGCATCCCAGTTTATCACTAAAAATCCACGCTCCTATTATGCAAGACAAAACATATGGCACCCAACAAACATTCAGGAGATAAAAAAATTTCTAGGCCTTACATTTGCCATGGGACTTGTTAAAAAACCAAGTATACGATCTTACTGGTCCACGCGCCCTGTACTAACTACCCCTGCTTTTTCTGCCATCCTACCAAGAACACGGTATGAGATGCTAATGAGATTTTGGCATTTCAATGATAACAACCAATGCCCCCCTAAAAATGCACCTGAATTTGACAGGCTTTACAAAATTAGACCCATCATCACAGAGCTGTCAAAATTATTTTTAGAGCTTTATACCCCCATCCAAAACATGTCTATTGACGAGTCCCTTGTAAAATTTAAAGGGAGACTGCACATAAAACAGTATATTCCATCCAAAAGGGCATGGAATTTGGAATTAAACTCTATAAAATGTGCGAAAGTTCAACAGGGTATACGTCATCGTTCCGCATTTTTGAAGGAAAGGACAGCAAATTAAACCCACCAGGATGCCCTCTCTATCTAGGGACAAGTGGAAAAATAGTTTGGGATCTGTTAACCCATTACTCCAAAAAGGCTACATTCTGTATATAGACAATTATTATAGCAGCATACTGCTTTTCAGAAGTTTGCTTAAAAAACAAAGGGGCTTGTGGGACCATTCGCAAAAATCGGCAAGGGTTTCCGCAGTCAATGGTGAATGCTAAGTTTAAAAAGGGGGAGTCTGGTGGGGTTCGCAGTGGAGAGCTACTTGCCCTTAAGTACAAGGACAAAATAGATATATTAATCCTTAGCTCAATCCACACAGATGCCACAACAGCTGTTGTGGAACTAGGTTCCACCACCCCAAAACAAAAGCCTGTGTCAATCATTGACTACAATAAGTATATGGGGGGAGTGGACCTTTCGGACCAAGTTTTAAAGCCATACCAAGTATCAAGAAAATCCTATACTTGGTATAAGAAATTAGTAATTTATTTGTTTCATGTGGCCACATATAAGTCTTTTATTTTATACAAGAAATCAAGGAATTTTGGGACATTTCTTGATTACCAAGAACAAGTCATTGAGGGTCTCCTTTTCACAAATTTTGGGCCATCTCTCCCTATAGAATCGGAAGATGTAAAAAGGCTGACAGAGCAACATTTTATGGCTACGATCCCCACAACAGGGTCAAAAAAGTACCCTCAAAGTAGATGCCGTGTATGCTCTAAAAGAGGAATGAGGGTTGAAACACGTTACCACTGTCCAGACTGTCCTTTACTGCCAACCTTGTGCGTCAATGAGTGCTTTAAAATTTAGCACACACAGACACGTTTCTGAACTTTTCCAAATCACACATTCAAACTGAAAACTAATATTCCATAATTTTCCATAAAATTCCATCTTTATTATTATTTGTCAAAAACATGTGATCCATATTTTCACCCCACTTTGTACCCCATAAGTTTATCCTTCGCCCAACCCCATAAAAATATTAATCTACTGTATACCCTTCATTGAATACATTGCGGTATCTTTGTAACCTTTATTCATAAATTTATTATGACCAATAGATCATAAATGAAGATCTTGCTGAAGTCAAACCTGCCAAAGATCCTGAAAAATGTGACTAGCCCAAAATGACCACTGTCTTGTTAAGACCCTGAAAAATGCCAAAGAAATGTCTGAAGCACACATATTGGGTATCCTCATAATCGGTAGAAGCAGACGAATAAATATTGGCCATTTTTATTTGAGTAACATGATGTTTACATGAAAAAAAAATCATTGAAAATCCATTCATTCCAAAATTTGTGATTTTCAATATTTTTCCACCACCATTTAAAACAAACTAGAAAAACCAGAGTAGTGCTCGTCCTACGGTATATACTTTTTTGGGGTGTCCACAATTGCCAATAATAGCTTTTTTGGGGTTATTCCTTCGTTTTATCATCGCAGGGCAGCCTCGAATGCAACATGGTGTTCAAAATGAAAGACCTGTCTAAATGGCAGACAAAAGCCAAAACACACACTGTCGTGTTGTAGGACTTAAAATGTCTAAGGAGTAGCTGAAGCACACATATCAGGTATCCCTACAATCAGTACAAGGGGGTTGAATAAATAATGGCCATTTTTATTTGAGTAACATGATGTTTACATGAAAAGAATCATCATTAAAAATCCATTTACGCAGAAATTTTAGATTTTTGCACATTTGATCAATTACTATAAGGCCTCATTCACATGTCCGTGAAATTCGTCTGCATCCGATCCGCAATTTGCGGACCATTTATGCGGATAGGATGCAGATCCATTCATTTCAATGGGTCCTGGAAAAATGCGGACAGTACACCGTGTGCTGTCCGCATCCGTGTGTCCGTTCCGACTGTCCGCATAAAGAAATCCTCCTGTCCTACTTCTATCCTGATTTTGCGGTCCGTTGCCCAATGCAAGTCAATGGATCCGCAAAAATGCGAAAAGGCATCCGCATGTCATCCGTTTTTTGCGGATTCCGTTCCAGGAGGGGTGAAAAAAAAAAAAAAAAGATGTTATTCATGACATATGGATACATCCTTTCCGTTTTTTATGGAAAAACGGAACGGATGTCCTGGAAAAACTGAGTTTTATGCGGAACAATGGATCCGCAAAAAACTGACCGTTTTCCAAGATGTGCAAAAATACAGACGTGTGAATGGAGCCTTAAAAATATATGCACCATACATATATTTAAAAAAAAAAAAAAAAACAAACTTACAAATAAAGTGCATTTTGTCCTTAAAAAAAAACAAGGCATAAATCATATTGATATGCCAAACGGTTTCAAAGATACGTGTAAGTAAACTGAAGCATGCCAAAACAGCAAAATTTTGCCTGGTCACGAAGGTTTTAACTACCTTTCAGCATGAAAGGGTTAAATGAAATGAATTTGTTTAGCCTTGAAAACGGACGTCTAAGGGGGGACATGATTAACCTATACAAATATATAGCAGTGCTCCAGACTAAAAAAAATAAATAGGAGCCATTGGCTTCTGAACTGAAAAATTTAGGAGCCAAATTACATTTTTAGTTGCCAAATTTAAATACATATAATTAAAAAAAGACGTAGAGGAGAAGATGGAACGTCTGGCCCATAACAGAACAGTCCTATCCTATTTTTTGGGGGGACAGGGTGACTAAAAAAAATGGCGAATTGTGCGGTTTGTATTTTTTTTCCTGTTACGTGTTCGCCGCACAGGAGATTTTTTCTATATTTTAATAGTTTGGACTTTTCGGACGTGGTGATATGTAATATGTTTATTTATATAAAATTGGGAAAGGGGGTGATTTAAACTTAATATATTGGTGGTGTTTTGTTTTTTTTACTTTTTATTTACTAAGCATTAGCCCCCTTAGGGGCTAGAACTCTTGTCCTTTTCACCCTAATAGAGCTCTATTAGGCATCTTTCACACGAACGTTGTGTTTTGCGGTCTGCAAATTGCGGAGCCACAAAAACAACGGATGGCATCCGTGTGCATTCCGTATTTTGCGGAACGGAACAGCTGGCCCCTAATAGAACAGTACTATTCTTGTCCGTAATACGGACAAGAATAGGACAAGTTCTATTTTTTTTGCAGGCCTACGGAACGGACATACGGATGCGGACAGCACACGGTGTGCTGTCCGCATTTTTTGCGGACCCATAGAAATGAATGGGTCCGCATTTTTCACATGACAAATGCGGACCCATTCATTTCTATGGAGTTCGCAAAAAATACGTTCGTGTGAAAGAGGCCTTAGGGTAAATAGGACTTTACACTCTCCCTGCTGTCCTGGGCTTTGTGCACACGGCAGCATGGAGCTTACCATGGCAGTGAGGACTTCAATAGCGTCTTGGTTGCCATGGTAACCGATCAGAGCCCCGCGATTACACTGCTGGGGCTCCGATCGGAAATGCCACCAATCAAGGGGGGGGGGACCCTGTGGCCACTGCCACCAATGATTATTATCTTGGGGGGGGTTGGGGGGGGCACTGTGCCACCCCACCTATGACTAATACTGGGGTCGGGGGCGCGCTGTGCCATCAATGAACATAACTATATTTAATACAAGTACAGGAGGCGGGTTCCGGCGCAGAATGACATAGCCGGCACCCGAACTGTATGATAGAGAGCTGCGATACCCCGCAGTTAACCCCTCAGGCGCCACACTTGTTAACTACCGCTGATCGCATCTCCCCGTCATACAGGTAGGGTGCCGGCTATGTGATTCTGCGCCGGAACCCGCCTCCTGTACTTTTATTAAACATAGTTATGTTCATTGATGGTGCAGCGTGCCCTCCCCCTCCTCTCTCTCTCTTGTCATTGGTGGCGCATTACAGCCAGAGATTACCCCTATGTACACGGCATTACATACAGAGATTACCCCTATGTATAGGGCATTACAGCCCGAGATTACCCCTACATATACGGCTTTACAGTGCTCCAGACTAAAAAAAATACCCATGAGCCATTGGCTCCTGAACTGAAAAATTTAGGAGCCAAATTTAATTTTTAGTCGCCAAATTTAATTTTTAGTCGCCAAATTTAAATACATATAATTATAATTAAAAAAAGGACTTGGAGGAGAAGATGAAACGTCTGGCCCATAATACAACAGTCCTATCCTATTTTTTTGAGGGACAAGGTGACTAAAAAATGGCGAATTGTGCAGATTTTTTTTTTTTCTGTTACGTGTTCACCACATAGGAGATTTTTAAAATATTTTAATAGTTTGGACTTTTCGGACGTGGCGATATGTAAAATGTTTATTTATTGTTAATATATTTTATATGTAAAATTGGGAATGGG
Organism: Rhinella marina; assembly: GCA_900303285.1. Taxonomy (NCBI): domain Eukaryota; kingdom Metazoa; phylum Chordata; class Amphibia; order Anura; family Bufonidae; genus Rhinella; species Rhinella marina. Next base: position 48,962 of record ONZH01004455.1, on the reverse strand, counting down.
TGTGATTAAGGGGCCAGACAGCCGTAGTATTGCGCATCCGCTCCGCAATACCGCGGATGCCACCCGGCATGTGTTCCACAATTTGCGGAACACACGGCTGGGCACCCCGTTCAAAATGTCTATTCTTGTCCGCAGTTGCAGTCAGGAATAGGACATGTTCTGTAATTTCTTGCAGAGCAGCAGCAAGTTCACACGCCGCCTATTGAAGTGAATACGGCCGCATCTATTCCACAAAATTGCAGACGCATTCACGCGGTTGTGTGAATGGGCCCTTAAATTTAATATATTGGAGGGGGGGGGGTTGTTTTTTTTAAACTTTTTATTTAATAACTATTAGCCTCTTTGGTGGCGCAGTGCACCCTTTCCCCTAATGAATATAAAGCACATTTAATCAAGTATATGAGGCAGCGGTATAACATACCCGGCCTCAATAGCAGGGCGTGCAATCCGTGGCAATTAACCCCTCGATGCCACATCTGAGGGATAATTGCCGCGTTTCCCTGTTATTGAGGCTGGGTATGTCATACCACTGCCTCCTATACTTGAACTAATGTGCTTTACATTCGTTTTGTTTTTTTTTATTTTTTATTTATTTTTTTTTTATTTAGTAACTATTAGCCCCCTAGGGGCTAGAACCTGGGATCGTTATCCCTTGTTCTATTCACCCTAATAGAGATCTATTAGGGTGAATAGGACTTCAAAAGCTCCCTGCTGCCCTGGGCTTTGTGCACAGGGCAGCAGGGAGCTCACCATGGCAGCCAGGACTTCAGTAGCGTCCTGGTTGCCATGGCAACCGATCGGAGCCCCGCGATTACTCTGCTGGGGCTCCGATCGGTATCTACCACTGCCACCAATGAAGGGGGGGGGGACCCTGTGGCCACTGCCACCAATGCTTGTTATACTGGGGGGTTGGGGGGAGCGGGCGCACTGCGCCACCAATGACGTTAACTATGTTTAATACAACTACAGGAGGCGGGTGCCGGCGCGGAATCACATGGCCGGCACCCGGCCTGTATTATAGGGAGCTGCAGTCAGCGGTAGTTAACCCCTCAGGTGTGGCACCTGAGGGGTTAACTACGGCATATCGGAGCTCCCTATAATACAGGTCGGGTGCCGGCTATGTGATTCCGCGCCGGCACACGCCTTCTGTAGTTGTATTAAACATAGTTAACTTCATTGGTGGCGCAGTGCGCCCTGCCCCTCCCCTCTCCCCCCTGATTGGTGGCAGCGACAGCAGCAGCTTCCTTCTCCCCTGTGCTGCTGTGGGAATATGGAGCACGCTGACAGCAGCGCGCACCATGTTCTCCGATACTAGGCTGCGCAGTAGCGCAGCTTAGTATCGGTAAATGCTGGTGGGGTCCAGGCGCAAATGGCGACAAGACTAAAAAGTCTTGTCGCCATTTGCAAATAATGAGTCGCATTGGCGACCATTTTGGTCGCCATCTGGAGCCCTGCATTACAGCCAGAGATTACCCCTATGTATACGGCACTACAGCCAGAGATTACCTCTATGTATAGGGCATTACAGCCAAAGATTACCCCTACGTATACGGCATTGGAGCCAGAGTTTACCCCTATGTATATACAGTATTACAGCCAGTTATTGCCTCATACAGGCCTGTATGTTTGGTGACTATACAGAGGCCGAAGGTTGTGGCTCCTTTATTACAGAGCAGCGGATCTCCCTGGACCCTGCGTCATGACGTTCTGTGTGGGCGGAGCTTCCTGCCCCTGACTGCTGGCCCCACCCACCTGTGCTGTCACCTGCAGAGCTGCAGACTCTGTCCCACTCTCCATCGCTGCTCGATGACCAGTGAGTCGGTCTGTGAGGTAATAAAATGACCGCACCGTCCAGAGGAGAAGCCGCTATGGTTTGACACTGGTCGGAGGTGTTTAGGGAGTGAGGTGAGCAGTATAGGGGTGGAGACTACCTCCGCTAGGTAGTACATGTACGATCACTTGCTATGGAGGGGTCTTGGGCTGCGTGTCCTGAAGGTCCTGCCAGTGAGCAGTCATGGGACATTATGTGGCACAAGTTGTGATACTAAGTGTCGAACCACACTGGCAGCGGCAGCAGCACAGGGGGGAGGGAGAGCTTCCTCCTCCCCTGTGCTGCTGAGGAAAAATGGAGCGCGCTGACAGCAGCGTGCACCGTGTTCTCCGATACTAGCCTGTGCAGTAGCACAGCCTATTATCTGTAAATGCCGGGCGGGTCTAGGCGCAAATGGCGACAAGGCTAAAAAGTCTTGTCGCCATTTGTAAATTCTAAGTCGCATTGGTGACCATTTTGGTCGCCATCTGGAGCACTGCCAACGCCAACGGACCATTAAAAAAATATCAAGGGAAGCTATTCTGTGTTAAACCCCATCAAAAAACAAGAGGCCACTACCTACGACTGGAGAAAAAAAAGATTCAGTCATAAGAGACGACAAGCATTCTTTACAGTAAGGCCTGTCAATCTGTGGAATAGCCTGCTACAGGAACTGGTCGCAGCAAATACAGTAGATCGCTTCAAAAAAGGTTTAGATTACTTTTTAATTCATTGAGGCTTATGACAATGTATAGAAATCTTGTTCTACACACCCTTTCCCTTTGGCCCAATCCCTTTTTTTTGTAACAGGAAGATGGACATTGATCCAGGGATCGATATGGCAGGTTGGACTTGATGGACTTTTGCCTTTTTCCAACCTTAAAGGGGTTGGCCACTTTGTTAGCACTTATTAAACACTAAAGAAAGCAGGGAGACAATAAACTTCCTAATATATCTTCTGCAGCAGATCTGCCTGGTTCCCTTGCTATTGGAAGCCACGTCCCCTCAGTCCTGCTCTCATAGCTGCCTGGCTCGTCCATGCCTGCACGTGCACTAGTCCATGGAAGGTGTGTGCTGCTCCTGGGTCCTAAAGGCACCCTGCTTGTGTCAGAGAAGTTTCCTTCTGCTGTGACTGCAGTCCTGACTATACAGGGCTGAAGGGGCTTAGCAGAGAAACTTGTTAGAAGCTGAAATAAAGAAACTTTGCAAGAGGAAGAGAGACTGAGGAGAAGCTGTGAAGGACCTCACTGACTGCAGTAATGTAGTAGAGCCAGGAAGGTGCTGTGGACAACAAAGTGTGAGCAATCCTAGTGTCTGTCCTGTCTATGACCACTCTGCAATGTGATCTTATCACAGACATGTTTATTCCAGCCAGACCAACAGATCAGGAGCTTTAACCCCTTCTGAGCTGTCAGTATGGCTGAGGTCAGTGATATCAGCAGCAGTCAGTGATGTCATCTGTAAATATGTGCCCTCTCCTTCCTGCACACTGTATATAGTGATATATGATGCCCCCAATACAGTGATATGTGATCACCACTTTATACTGTATATAGTGATGTGTGACCCCCTGTATACAGTAATAGTAGACCCCACCACCACACACTGTATATACTAATGTGTGACCTCCCACCACTGCATACAGAGATCTGTGAACCCCTGTAGTGACCCCCTTTATACTGTATATACAGATGTGTGACCCCCTGTACATTATATCTAATGTGTGACCCCCTGTACACTGTATATAGTGATGTGTGACCCCTGTACATTATATATTGCTGTGTGAACTCCTGTACATTATAGTGATGTGTGACCCCCTGTATACAGTAATAGTTGACCCCACCACCACCATACACTGTATATACTGATGTGTGACCCCCCACCACTGCATAGAGATCTGTGAACCCCTGTACAGTGACCCCCTTTATACTGTATATACAGATGTGTGACCCCCTGTACATTATATATAGTGCAGTGTGACCCCCTGTACTTTATATATAGTGACTTGTGACCCCCCTGTACGTTATATGTTATATATAGCTATTTGACTACACTCATTTTCCCTTTTTTCCCCAGATGAAAGGTAGTCATATATTCATAGATGATTGATGGGCTGTCAGCTGGGCGCAGGTCGTATGATGATAGACAGGAGGCTCCTCTGTATGTCAGCAGATCGATTTGTGCAGTCCATGTACCTAAACAGAAATCTACGACAGCTCAGAGCTGCCATAGATTTCTGGCTTCATTTGAGTCAGAAAACTGGTAAAAATGACTGCAGTCCTGGGGTGACTGGTCACGCCCTGTCTCTGCCATTGTCACGCCTTTTATAAAAAAATAAAATAAAAAATAAAAAAGCGCAGTTTAAAATTTGCAAACACAGAGGGAGATTTATTAAAACTGCTGTAAAGGAAAACTAATCAGATTCCACCTCTCGTTTTCCAAAGGAGCTTTGAAAAATGAAAGGTGGAATCTGATTGGTTGCTATGGGCAACCAAGCCAGTTTTCTTTTACACCAGTTTTGATAAATCTGTCCCATAGTTTGCAACTTTTTAACGCCATTTTTTAGGAACAAGGGAAATGATAACTCCCCCCCCCCCCATTCTGTTTTTGGCTTACATCCAGTGGCACTACTAGAAATGACTGGGCCCCCAGCAAATTTATGAAAAGGGTAACCCCCCACCCCCCCCTTTACTGTTGGGACTGGGGCGTTCTTTCTATTGCTATGTCTGCACAACAGTTATTCACTGATAACTGGGTTATTGATATTATCTAAGGGGCTCGTGTCTCTATGGGAACACAGGTGGGCAGGGAGGTCATGTGACTTCTCCTCTAGACATGCTTGCTGCAGTGCATGCTGGGATTTTTACTTTCACTTTGCAGCTGCTCCTCCCACTCAGCCTGCTCCTCCAGGGAATTGGGTCATGGTGAACAGGTTAGATAAATGACGTACAATGCATACATGTCACCTGATGAAATACTTCATAGTGTTGGCTATGGTCTGGGGGAACTTTGGATTTTTCATACTTAGGGTGGCCAACCCCTTTAACTATGTAATATGTAAAACTAAGAATTAAAAGGGAAGAAAAATAGATGATATTTACCCTCATACAAGAAACAAAACTTTCACTTTTACATGCAACATTAGGTGGGGTTACATAGTTACTACGGTTGAAAAAAAAAAAAAGACATAAGTCCATCAAGTTCAACCAGGGGATAGGTGGGACATGAATCCCAGTAGGAAATGAGACTCAGATTTCTACACGTTTTCATAAGTATTAATGTTGTTTACTTTAAAGAATTCATCTAAACCCTTTTTAAAACTGTCCACTGTTCCTGCTGTGACCACGTCCTGAGGAAGTGTATTCCACAGATTGTTCTGCAAGTCCATGCCTCATTTAATGCATGACAATATCCTGGTGGCCTTAGAAGCAGCTGATTGACATTGTATGCTGTTATTTAATCTACGATTTACAAGGACACCCAAATCCTATAAGTGACTCCCCCAGTGTTACATCCCCTAGGACATATGAAGCACAGAGATTATTACTACCAACATGCATAACTTTACATTTATCCACATTGAACCTCATATGCAAAGTTGATGCCCAATCACTGTGTTCTGCAAAAATAGAAATAGTGCTATTAATCGGTCCTCAATATCTCTTAATATTATAAAAATGAGTTTCTGTCTGTCTGTTCTCTATGTGACCAAACTACTGGACCGATTTTCACCAAATTTGGCACACAGGTACATCAGGTGCCCGGGAAGGTTTTAGACCAAGTCTCATCTCTCTAGGACATAATGTTCCCGAGATATTCCCAAAATATGACCTGCATTAGCCAATATTAGTCTGACAGCATTGGTTTTAAACCACAACTGCCATTCTCTGCACAGACACACACAGGGAGGGCAGGTTTCCATAACAACACAGCCAGGAAATTAGCAGCCAGCTGAGGATCTCAGGTAACAATCCAGTCATTTCCATTCAATGCTTTAAAGGTGCAGAGCGCTGTGGATGATACTGTTAAAGGGGTATTCCGGTTACCATAAATATAACTTTTAGACTAATTTTAGACTATGACCGTTCAGTAGTAAATCTTCCACTGCTACCCATTGCGTGTCCTCATAAATTACCATGGCACCGACCTGTGATTCACACCACTCTCAAAAGAAGGACTTACAACACCTGCTCCAGGTTTCACTAAGCCACACCCCGACTGTCAGGCCACGCCCCTTCCCCCTCCGCAGCCAATTGGGATTGAAAAAATGAAGGTAAAAATAAACTTCTGTCAGCTGCAGGGGTAGGAGGGTGAGTTTCTCTCTGCAACAACACACAGAAACATTAGATGAAATAGACTAATATTAGACTACTACCGTTCAGTAGTAATAAAAGATGTTTTCTTCCACTAAAAGCAACCCCCCCAAGGTCCCGCTAAACCACAACCCCGGTCAGGCCATGCCCTCTCCCACTCCGCAGCCAATGGGGATTGAAAAAATGAAGGTAAAAATCAACTTCTGTCAGCTACAGGAATGGGTGGGAAGGAGACTTTCTCTCTGCAATGACACACAAACATTAAATGAAATAGATTAAATATACCCGTGCGAAGCAATGTTTTCTTCCACTGCTACCCACTGTGTTTCCTCAAATTACTATGGCATTGACCTATAATTCCGGCCACCCTTAAAAGAAGGACCTAAAAGCACCTCCCCTCCCCCCCAAGGTCCCGGTAAACCACGCCCCCGACCCAGTTAGGTCATGCCCCCTCCCACTCCGCAGCCAATGGGGATTTAAAAAAATGAAGGTAAAAATCAACTTCTGTCAGCTGCATTGACTTCCTCTCTGCAACGACACACAGAAACATTAAATAAATAGATGAAATATACCCAGGTGAAGCCGGGTCTGTTAGTAATTAATAAATAAAATAAATAACAGAGGACCCAGCACTGAACCTGGGGGTACACCACTTATAACCCAGGACCATTCTCAATAGGAATCATTGACCACAACTCTCTGGACACGGTCCTTCAGCCAGTTTTCAATCCAATTACAGACTATACTTTCCAAGCCTATAGAGTCTGTAATTACCTGTGGAGGACCTAGATGCTTTTTTAAATATGGGCACCGAATTCGCTTTGTGCCAAACACTTGGCACTGTACCAGTACCTAGAGAATCTTTAAAAATTATAAACGGGCACAGCAATGACTGAATTGAGCTCTTTAAGCACTCTTGGGTGTAAGCCATCTGGACCCAGAGCCTTGTTCACATTTACCTTATTTAAAGGGAACCTGTCATCTCCGAAACACACCCTGAACTAGAGTAAGCGTTGTGTAGTCTAAGTGATGCTGAATCCGAATATGTAATTTTTATCTTCATACTCACTTCCATTCTGGCTCTGTGCTCTGACAAACCAACAGTAAAATGCACTCACTGGACTCCAGTGCTCACTCACATAATGGAGACTACTCCATTATGTGAGTTAAAGCTCTCCTATTTATACTCAGTATTATGTGACAGTAGCTGCTTCCGGTCTATGCCCTGAAATGCTGCCCTCAACCCGGGGAAATTAGCCTTTTTAAAATTCAGTGCCTTTGCTCTGCCTGACAGAGTTTGCTTCTTATAGTTTAGGGGAAATATAATTATATTGTGGTCACTATTACTAGTGTTTTTTGAACAGTAACATTTCCAACAAGCTCTGCATCATTAGAAATTACCAGGTCCAACCTTCTACTCAGGCTGCAGGCTGTGCATCAACTGCATCCCAAGAGTCCACCTGCCCCAACCCCACCACTGTCACCAATCTGTCACATGCAAACCCTCCAATCTTGTGTCGTGTTGGCAACTGCAAGGGGTCAATGGATCTCCAAACAAACTTACAGTCACCTCACACTTAGGCTGCAAACTGAGCACAAAACACAACCCAACAGTCAGGCAAAATTACATGCTACCACCACCTATCAAATTCTGCTCTCCAGCAGTCAAACGGTTACTGTAATGTTAGAGGCACGTGTCCACTGTGGAAAACATACTCTGTGGGAACGCAATTTCTCATTATGGATACTGCTCCTTTCAAAAGACCACATGGCATTATAATGATTTATAACACTGTGTCTCTTTCCAACACTACATCTACTGAATTGTACTGACTTAACGTTGTCAGTATAATTCAGAGACAGACAGCATTATACATAAATCATAATAAAGCTGTCTAGTCCTGTGAAAGGAGCACGGTCCACAACGGAAAACCATGCTCCCACATTGAGCTTGCTTTCCGCACTGGACACACTCATCTGAAACAGAAAGGTTATTGATTCTTTTAGCCCTTTCAGGACTAAGCGATTTTCAAATTATTTTTTTCACTCCCAGCCTTCCCAAAGCCATAACTTTTTTATTTTTCCATTCATAAAGCCAGCCGTTTGAGAGTTCGATTACAATACAACATATGTATAGTTTTTATGCGGTTTAATACTGAAAAAAATTAAAAACCCCCATAACTTTTTTTATGTCTACAGAGCTGTGTGAGGGCTCATTTTTTGAAGGGCCAATTTTTTTGCACTTTTCATTGATATTATTTGGGACGTTTATGAGTTTTTGATCACTTTTTATGTGAGGTGAAGAGACCAAAAAAAGGGGCCATTTTGACTTTTTTTTCTGTTTTGCCATTTGCCGCATGTGATAAATATTTTTATATTTTAATAGTATGGGCATTTTCACAATGCCCATGATATATATATTTTTTTAAATTATAATTTAAATGTCCTTTTATTTTAGGGAAAGGGGGATGATTTGAAATTTATTTAAAACCTCCGTACAATATTAGAATTAAGATATTCGCAAAGTCGTGTGCGACTTTGTTGAATAACTTTGATAGTTGATTTGGTGGAAAGCCACTTTAAAACCTGAAAACAAACTCTGCTTCGGTTCTGACTAGTACGGGTCTCTGTACAGTATTATTCTGAAGTTTTGAACGAAGAGACTTCAGATGAAGCATCCAAAGCTCGCTTCGGCCCCAACATTAATTATCAATATCAGATTAGCAGGGGACCAACACCCGGCACCCTTGCCAAACAGCTACACAAGAAGACAGCATGTGCACTGCACATGTGCCATCTCCCTGCTCATTGCTGCTATCTATGGTAAAGCAGCAGCGAACGAACAGGAAGAGACACACTGCACGAGCTGTCTCCTCAGACAGCTGATACACCTGAGGAGAGGTCATCAACATTAAAAACCCGGCCAACCCCTTTAAACTTCTTTCAGCACAATTTGAAAATGGCTGATGGGGTCCGATGTTATGAATATATAAGGCTCTGTTCACACCTATTCCTTATCTGTTCTGGAAGAAATAGATGCTAAATAAACATTGGTTGCATCAGGTTTTGTGCTTATCAACCTGTCACTATAGGTTTTCTCTGCTAAAGCTAAGAGGATTTTCAGGCTTGTGTGCTGGTAACTCTAAACAGAATGGTACTGGTGCATTTGCATGGTATCTGCACCCCCAGGGCCCTAGTGTCTTTACATGCCCGACGTAAGGTGAACGTGACACTTTAAAAAAAAGTTTACAAGGAAGTTGAACATTAAGTTTCAATAACATGATTTACTCGCCCCATGTTGATGTCAGAACAATCAATGTCATGTGGGGCCTGTGACTGGTCACCACTGCCACATGTCAGGTAGATCCATTAGGGTAGCAGGTAAGAAGGAGTCACTGAACTGCCAGTGTGGAAGATTTGGACACCTTGAGATTTTAACCCATATCCAGTCTGCTTGCACATATCTTTAGGCCTTTTACATTTTTTCCTGCTATTGTCAGTTTACTTGTCAATTAGAGACATTAGTGACCTGATCAATCAGATCAGGAAAACATGCGTCTGTACATATACATTCAGCTTTCTAATGAAACAGGATCAGGTGCAGCTATCAGGAGCCGCAGATATATAAGAGGACACCCAGCTAATGGGATCAAAATGAAGGCCTCTGATGCCACACTGGAGAAAATACAAGCCCCGCCGCTAGCAGGTAAGGGCGCATTCCTCTATAGACACTTGACGCCACTGCCTTCCTTCATCGTGCTGATCTCTGTTTCTCTATATAAACTGCCGCACACTAAACGGAAACCACAGAACCAGTGTACTCGCCTGCCGCTGCCGGTGCCCCCGGCTCCCGGTCGCATAGCCATCCTTGCGTGCTGTAAATAAAGAAACACCAACCCCACTTCCGGCAATAAAGGACTAGTCACTTCCGGTTTCGAATAGAACGCGACTGTTCTAGTTAGAAAATAAGTTTCAAAATGGCGCTGGACGCGACGTCTGGCGCATATTTGTGAACAACATCTATGCACAAAAATATGACCTGGGGATTCAGTTTACTTCACAGCCACAGGTTTTAATGCGCAGGTTAGAGGATGATTGGGCTCCCAGGAGGGGTAGATCACGTAAGAGCGTGACGGTGGTGGGGCGCCCCGCCTCTAAAGCGCTGCACCTGTACCTTCCATGAAGGAGAGAGTACTGTCACAAGGTTTTTCGTGCATGTGAATCATAAAGACAGACAGACAGATAAAGACAGATTAAGCTTTTCCACTTTTTAATGTACTTCTCGTTTTGGGCTTCAAAAACGGTATGTGTGGCAGCACCCTAATCATGAGGGCAATTGTTGAAGTCTTGAGTCTGCATTGCTGTAATTTCTGCCAAATTTCTCAAACATTTCCTGTTGTTTGCTAAATCTAGACCTGGTGTATTTTAAAAAATATCAGAGTTTTGCATTGAGTTTAGTCCTTGCCCTGGTGGAGTAAGGTGTGCTGTTTTTTGCAGTTTTTAAAAGCCACACACACTTATCAGTTTTAAATGTTTGTACAACAATGGTGTGCATCAAATTGTGTTACCTTTTACTGCAGGAAACTGCATATAGTTACATAGTTGTTAAGGTTGGAAAAAGACAAAAGTCCAACCTGTAATCCTGCTATATCGATCCCTGGATCAGTGTCCATCTTCCTTTTAAAAAGGGGTTGGGCCAAAGGAAAAGGGTGTGTAGAACAAGATTTCTATACGTTGTCATAAGCCTCAATTTTATTTTGAATTATAAAGTCAACTAAACCTTTTTTGAAGCCATCTACTGTATTTGCTGTGACCAGCTACTGCGGTAGGCTATTCCATAGATTCAGAGAGCTTACTGTAAAGAATGCTTGTCGCCTCTTATGACCAAATCTTTTCCCTTCCCCCACGACAGCACCACAGAGAGAGGGATCCACCCCCAGGGACAGGAAACCTACAGAATAAAAAGGTGGAGCCTCTCTCCCACCTCAGTGGTTTCCTGTCCCTGGAGTGGGAGACCTACAGGTTTTTCCTTTTAGGTCTTACCGCGGCCTGGTGTTCCTAGGGAGTCCCTAGAGGGCTGACGGTTTTCCTGCCGGGGTCCATCGTGCGGCGGTATTGGCTGTTAGGACCCGAGGACGGTTCCAGGGGACTCTGCCTTGTCTTATGGCAGGGACGTGGCTATCTCCGGCAGAGTAATGTCGCGCGAAGACACTTGGATGCGGTCGGGAGTGTGTGGAAGTGCCTCCTGCAGCCCAAGCCATGTCTTCCGGTTTCCATGTGGTACGCGGAGCTACTTCTGGTCGCGCAGGGATGATGCGCTTCTGGTGTTTGGAACGCACGCCGACTTCCGGTGGTGCGTCCTTTGGCGCGCTTCCAGATTTTGAACTATAAGGCACACTGGGGCGAGGGAACGCCGGAGCGGTTGGCGTTTGTTCCCCGGTCCCCCTGATCGCACTTTTGACCAACAGACCTTAGGTTGTTTGCTACCCTAAACGCCTGGCAGAGCCCGGTACGTCACTGGAACCAGGCTAAATGCCTTTGCCCTGCGCTAATTAGTGCAGGGCAAAGGAGGGGATCAGAGCATAGGATGCTCTGATGCCCTGTTCAGGCGGGCTGCCTGGGTGAATTTAAAGGTATGTCCGGGTTCAGCTCTGAACCTGGACAACCCCTTTAATCAAGTCAGAGGTTAAGAACTCTCTCAAATCTGCAAAAAGGGGTAGATTCTCTAAGGAGAGTCTATTATTCCATGAAGATTCTTCCTTGGATTGAGATTCTCCCCTTAAGATGGGTTCCTCTGAGGAGTCATCCTACTCTGAGGAAGATGTTAGTAAAATAGCTTGTTTTTCTCCAAATGACACTGACAGATTGCTTAGAGCGATTAGGGCTACAATGAATCTAGAAGAAGAGAAAATTGATAAATCAGTTGGAGATTCATTGTTTGAGGGTCTGCAAGAGAAGAGGCGGAGATGTTTCCCTGTCCACGATAATGTATCTGCTCTTATAAAAAATGACTGGAAAAAGCCTGATCGGAAAGTCTTTATTCCGAGAAGTTTTAAAAGAAAATATCCTTTTGAGGAGGAAATTGCTTTCTCTTGGGATAAAGCCCCAAAAATTGATGTTGCCATCCCTAAGGTGTCAAGAAGGTCTTCGCTTCCTTTCGAAGATTCTGGGATCCTTAAAGGGGTTCTCCAAGTTATATATATTGATGACCTATCCTCAGGATAGATCATCAATATCAGATCGGCGGGGTCCGACACCAGGCACCCCCGCCGATCAGCTGTTTGAAGAGGAGGCGCACTCCTTATCAGCGCTGCCTCCTCTTCATTGTTTACATGCTGGGTCATCAACAGAGGCGGACTGGGAACTTAACCCCTTCGCGCCCGGAGCTTTTTTCGGTTCTGCATTTTCGTTTTGCGCTCCCTGCCTTCAAACAGCCATAACTCTTTTATTTTTCTGTTCACATAGCTGTATGAGGGCTTGTTTTTTGCGGGACAAGTTGTACTTTCCAACGCCACCATTTAATATTGCATACGGTGTAGTGGGAAGCGGGAAAAAATTCCAAACCGGGTGAAATTGCAAAGAAAACGCTATTCCGCTACAGTTCTACAGGTTTCTTATTTACAGCGTTCGATGTGCATTAAAACTGATCCGTTACTTTCATTCTACTGGTCAGTACGAATCCGGTAATACCTAATATGTATAGTTTTTCCTGCGTTTTCATAGTGATAAAATAATTAGAAAGTTGCCCTTTTTTCCTTGTCAAATCTTGACCCCTATAACTTTTTGGTATTTATGTGTACAGAGCTGTATGGGGGCTCATTTTTTGCGGGACGATCTGAAGTTTTTATTGATACCATTCTGGGGTGTGTATGACTTTTTGATCACTTTTTATTTAATTTTTTTTAGAAAAAAAAAGCGACAAAAAACGGCAAATCGCCATTTGGACGCTTTTTTCCGCCACACAATTCGCCGTATTGGAATTTTTTTTTTATATTTTAAAAGTACGGGCGTTTTCGGTCACGGTAATACCCATGATGTCTATATTTATTGTTATTTAGGTATTTATTTTTTACTTATACGGAAAGGGGGGTGATTTGAACTTTTACATCTTTTTTATTTTTTATATATTTTTTAACATTTTTTTTAATTTTTTTTTACTATTAGAAAGCTCAAATATGGGCTTATAAATTGTGGCTTTTTTTTTTTTCTTTATGAGCAATTCTGGGTTTTATAGACTCAGAAATCCATCAATTGCTCATTTCTTATCCTGGCCTGCCATCTAGTGGCCAGAATAAGAATTGCACTTTGAAAACTGTAATCCTCACCAGCGAGGATTACAGTTTTCATATGGTGTACAGACACCCCGATTGGCCACACGGGGTGTCTGTACACCACCCGGAAGCGAACGCTTCCGGGTTTAGACGCAACTAGATGCCGTGATCACGTGTGATCACGGCATCTAGTCACCCCGGAAGACGCCGCCGATGGCGGTAAGTAGCGGCAAGTCTCTGCTGTTAGAAACAGCAGAGACTTGCCGGCCATGACGCCCGCCGCACCCGCGAGCGGGCGCCATGTGCCCGCATCGCCCCAGCGCCGTACATGTACGGCGCTGGTCGCGAAGGGGTTAAAGTGGTCCTGGAAACAATACTAAATGTGGCCCCGTTTTGTAGTCGGGTCCAAATTGATGGAAGGCAGGGCCAGCAATACCATATTGTGGCACATTATACCGCCCCAACAGCGCCAAATACCACAGTCCATCATAAAATACATCCCCAAAAACTTTCATTGGCCGGCCATAAGGAGGGCCCAGGCGGCCCCCTGGGCATCGGCCCACCGGGAAATTTCCCTGTAAGATCTATGGCCAGTCTGCCCTTGGTCATCAATATATATATATATATATATATATATATATATATATATATATATAACTCGGAGAACCCCTTTAAGAATCCGTTAGATAAAAAAGCCAAATCCCTTCTTAAAGGAGCCTGGGAAGCTTCAGCCTCTTCTTTCCGACCTAATATTGCTGCCAGTGTCACAGCCAGATCTTTGTCTCTTTGGTTAGAACAATTAGATATCCAGCTTAGGGAGAAATGTCCTAAAGATCAGATTTTCCAGGCGCCTCCACAGCGGCACACCATAGGAGAATACCCCCCCCCCCCCTCCAGGGACAGGAAACAACGTGGAGATCTTTAAATAGCCCCTTACCATCTCCAGTTGTTTCCTGTCCCTCTGGGATAGGTGGAGATCTCCGGCGGCATGTGGAGACGCCGAAGTAGGAACATGTCCAGGAGAAGGCCATGGTACTTACCTTCTGTAAGTATCCGGCCCTCTGGATGGGATTCTGGGTCGCGGGGCATGCGGTGCAGCTCCTCCAGGTCTCTCGGTGTAAGTCCTCCGGTGGAGGCAACCCCGGGCGGTGTAATGGCATAGTCTCGCGAGAAGACGCGCCGAAGTCATGTGGGAGGCAGGAGAGTCTCGGAGAGGGCTGGGATCTCCTGCGCGGCTTCCGGGTCCCTCCTCTTCCTTCCCCTAGACACGAGCACTTCAAAAGGCGGGGGAATGGAGCCGGTAGCGTCTGTTCCTACACAGAGCTACTGAAGGATGTCGGGACCAAGCGAAGCGGAGCACAAGCCCACAGACTCAGCCAAAGCCCTCAGCCTGGTAAGCTCCCTCCCCTTTGGGGACCAAAATATAAAGCATTTTTTTCACTGCTATGCTCACTATGGGTGTCTGTTAGTTTACACCTTAGGGTGGAAGGGTCATCAAAAAACCTTTTAAAGTTACCTACCTCCTGCTCATTGCCTTTGTTATATACCCTTTAGGTGAGGGAAACTCAGAAGGATAGCTCACTAAGAGCAAAGAAGTGCTCTATGTGCAAAAAGAGCCTCCCTTCTGGATATAAAAAACCTGTATGTGCAAGATGTTTGGAGAAGATTATTTGAGTCCTCATCTCTACTGGAGAGCATAAGGGCAATTGTAAAGGAGGAAGTGGGCAGTGTGGTAGACTCGTAAGATTGCTTCTATCGCCCAAGGACCTTCCA
Organism: Rhinella marina; assembly: GCA_900303285.1. Taxonomy (NCBI): domain Eukaryota; kingdom Metazoa; phylum Chordata; class Amphibia; order Anura; family Bufonidae; genus Rhinella; species Rhinella marina. The sequence continues at coordinate 33,795 of ONZH01004455.1, read as the reverse complement.
CCTCTAGTGCGGCAGTCTCGGTTTCTTCTGAAGTCGAACCTCCGGAGGAGGATATTGATGAAGGGGAAGTTTTGGCGTCAGAACATGATTCATCGGATGATGATACTGGTCGTCCCCTATGTTCGATTGAAGAGACTGACACACTCCTCAAGACTATTAGAGCCACGCTTAATATGGAGGAGTCTAGACAACCAAAATCTGTACAAGATTTAATGTTTAAGGGCCTGGGGGAGAGAAAGAAAAGAGTCTTTCCCTTGCATGCCAATATTTCAGGTTTAATTAAAAAAGAGTGGTCTGATCCTGAGAAAAGGCCTGGGGTATCCAGGATTTTCAAAAGGAAGTATCCCTTTTTAGAAGGACACGGTCCTCTGTGACAAATGCCCAAAGGTAGACGCCCCAGTGGCAAAAATCACGAAGAAGTCAGCCTTACCCTTTGAGGACTTAGGACTTCTCAAGGATCCCATGGACAAAAAGTGCGAAGCCCTTTTAAAAAGGTCATGGGAGTCCTCCATGGCCATCTTAAGGCCTAGTGTGGCTGCCACTTATATGGCACGTTCTATGGCTATGTGGATTAGCAAGCTTGAAGAACATCTAGTGTCAGGCACTCCCAGGGACGACATAATTGCCTCCCTTCCCGCTCTCAAGCAGGCAGCTAACTTCCTGGCGGACGCCTCTATTGATTCTGTTAAACTGGCGGCCAGGTCTGTAGCTTTGTCCAACGCCACTAGAAGAGCCATGTGGTTGAGATCGTGGTCAGGGGACGCCGCCTCTAAAAATAAGTTGTGTGGTATACCGTGCGAAGGTGATAGGGTCTTCGGAACGGTGTTAGATGACATATTAGAGAAGGCCACGGATAGAAAAAAGGGCTTCCCTATGGAGCCCAAACCCTTTTTTCAGAGGAAAGGTTTTTCCTCCAGAAGGGGGAGGCAGGACGAGAAAAAAAGAGGAGGTTCAGGGAAGTGGCAGACTGGTAGAGGCAGAGGGAGAGGGTTCCTTTTTAACCCAGGGAATGCCTCTCAGAAACACAGTGCACAATGACGCCAGAAGTGCGGTGGGGGGGAGACTAAGGAGATTCCTGCCAGCCTGGGAAAGCATCACGTCGGCCCCGTGGGTCCTGGGAGTGATAAGATCAGGTCTAAGGTTAGAATTCTCCTCCCCTCCTCCAGACAAATACTTTGTAAATCAGGGGTTAAACCTGGCAGATCAGCAGGCCTTAAAAGACCAGATTCAGAGCCTCCTCCTAAAGGAAGCCATTGTAAAAGTCCCAGCGGAAGAAGTGGGAATGGTATTCTATTCTCATATCTTTCTAATAAAGAAGCCAAATGGGTCTTTTCGGGTAATTGTAAATTTAAAAGGCCTGAACAGTCATCTGCTTTACAAGCGGTTCATGATGGAGACGTTGCAGTCCACCATAAACCTACTGCAAAAAGACATATTTATGGCCACCATAGATCTCGCAGATGCGTATTATCACATACCAATCTGCAGAGAGCATCAAAGGTATCTGAGGTTTGCGGTGTAGTTAGAGGGGAACATTCTTCACTTCCAATTTCAGGTTCTTCCCTTTGGCCTTACATCTGCCCCGAGAGTTTTCACAAAAGTGATGTCAGAGGTAATGTCCTATCTCCATCTGGAGAAAATATTGATTGTCCCATACTTGGACGACTTCCTGGTAGCGGCAAAAACAGAGGAAGAACTCTTACGGGACCTAGACTCGGTAAAGCAAGTTTTACAGGATCTGGGATGGATGATAAATCCAGACAAGTCAGATCTTTATCCCAGCAGAAGAAAAATATTTCTACGTATCCTTCTAGACTGAACAGGGCCAGGAGAGTATCCTTTCGTTCCATCATGAAAGTACTGGGACTCATGTCTTCAACGATTCCCGCAGTAGTTTGGGCACAAGTTCATTCAAGAATTCTCCAGGCTTTCTTGTTAGAAAAATGGGACAAAAGGATATTCTCTCTGGACAAAGAGATCTGTCTTTCAGTTGAAGTAAAATCGTCCCTGTTGTGGTGGCTCTCCAGAGCAAATCTTCGGAGGGGGGTCCCTTGGCAGGTTCAGGATCCAATTCTCGTTACGACAGACGCCAGCAGCGCAAGCTGGGGGGCGCACTCCCATGGGTCAATGGCTCAGGGAACATGGAGCCAGGCTCTGAGTCTAGCCTCCTCAAATGTCAGGGAGCTTTCTGCAGTAAAGGAAGCCTTGTTAAGTTTCCAGTCACAAATAAGGGGAAGAGACGTAAGGATAGTTTCAGACAATGTCACATCAGTGGCCTACATAAACAGGCAAGGGGGGACAAGGAGCTCAAGGTTAGAAGGCATTTCCCAGTGGATTCTCGGTTGGGCGGAGGAAAATCTGGCCTCTATCTCAGCGGTACACATAAAGGGCAAGGAAAATATGTTAGCGGATTTCCTAAGCAGGGACAGGCTGAGAGAAGGGGAGTGGTGTCTAAATCGACAGATTTTTCTTCAGTTAGGGGAGAGATGGGGCATGCCGGTGTTAGACCTCTTCGCTACGGCGAAAAACAGTCAGTTAGCAAGGTTTTGTTCTCTCTCGTACAAGGACAATCCAGAGTTCATAGATGCTCTGTCAAATCCGTGGCCAAAGAAGCTTCTATATGCATTCCCTCCGGTAGCATTGATCCCAAGGACATTAGCAAAAGTGTTGAGGGAAGGGGCCAATGTCATTCTGGTGGCCCCCTTTTGGCCAAAAAGGTCATGGTTCCCCTTACTCCTCAGCCTGTCAGCCCAGGACTATTGGTTCCTTCCCTCCAGCCTGGATCTGTTGCATCAGGGTCCAGTACTTCACCCCAGGGTGGATCAGCTACGTCTTACAGCATGGCGTCTGAGAGGGAGCTGTTAAAGGACAAAGGTCTTTCTGAGTCGGTAATTGCTACTATTTTAAATAGCCATAAGCCAGTTACCTCTAAGATATATCACAGAGTCTGGGAAACTTTCAGAAAGTTTGCAAGAAATAAGACGGTATCAGTAGATCCCCTAGATTTGTGTTTAGTCCTGGATTTTCTTCAGGCCAGACTGGAGAAAGGGCTTAGAGTTAGTACTATTAAAGTACACATAGCCGCTCTTTCTGTCTTTTATGACAAGAAACTGTCTGAGATCGATCTCATTAAGAGATTTGTAAAAGGGGCTAGGAGGAAACAGCCTAGTACAGTCATGGCCAAAAGTTTTGAGAATGACACAAATATTATATTTTCACATGATCTGCTGCCCTCTGGTTTTTATGTGTGTTTGTCAGATGTTTTTATCACATACAGAAATATAATTGCAATCATATTATAAGTAACAAAAACTTATATTGACAGTTAGAATGAGTTAATGCAGCAAGTCAATATTTGCAGTGTTGACCCTTCTTCTTCAGGACCTCTGCAATTCTCCCTGGCATGCTCTCAATCAACTTCTGGACCAAATCCTGACTGATAGCAGTCCATTCTTGCACAATCAATGCTTGCATTTTGTCAGAATTTGTAGGTTTTTGTTTGTCCACCCGTCTCTTGATGATTGACCACAAGTTCTCAATGGGATTAAGATCTGGGGAGTTTCCAGGCCATGGACCCAAAATCTCTGTGTTTTGTTCCCTGAGACATTTAGTTATCACCTTTGCTTTATGGCAAAGTGCTCCATCATGCTGGAAAAGGCATTGTTGATTGCCAAACTGCTCTTGGACGGTTGGGAGAAGTTGCTCTCGGAGGACATTCTGGTACCATTCTTTATTCATGGCTGTGTTTTTAGGCAAGACTGTGAGAGAGCCGATTCCCTTGGCTAAGAAGCAACCCCACACATGAATGGTTTCAGGATGCTTTATAGTTGGCATGAGACAAGACTGGTGGTAGCGCTCACCTCATCTTCTCCGAATAAGCTGTTTTCCAGATGTCCCAAACAATCGAAAAGGGGATTCATCAGAGAAAATGACTTTACCCCAGTCCTCAGCAGTCCACTCCCTGTACCTTTTGCAGAATATCAGTCTGTCCCTGATGTTTTTTCTGGAGAGAAGTGGCTTCTTTGCTGCCCTCCTTGAGACCAGGCCTTGCTCCAAGAGTCTCCGCCTCACAGTGCATGCAGATGCACTCACACCTGCCTGCTGCCATTCCTGAGCAAGCTCTGCACTGCTGGTAGCCCGATCCCGCAGCTGAAACACTTTTAAGAGACGGTCCTGGCGCTTGCTGGTCTTTCTTGGGTGCCCTGGAGCCTTTTTGGCAACAATGGAACCTCTCTCCTTGAAGTTCTTGATGATGCGATAGATTGTTGACTGAGGTGCAATCTTTCTAGCTGCGATACTCTTCCCTGTTAGGCCATTTTTGTGCAGTGCAATGATGACTGCACGTGTTTCTTTAGAGATAATCATGGTTAACAGAAGAGAAACAATGATGCCAAGCACCAGCCTCCTTTTAAAGTGTCCAGTGGTGTCATTCTTACTTAATCATGACAGATTGATCTCCAGCCCTGTCCTCATCAACACCCACACCTGTGTTAATGGAGCAATCACTGAAACGATGTTAGCTGGTCCTTTTAAGGCAGGGCTGCAATGATGTTGAAATGTGTTTTGGGGGATAAAGTTCATTTTCTAGGCAAATATTGACTTAGCAAATAATTGCTGTTAAGCTGATCACTCTTTATAACATTCTGGAGTATATGCAAATTGCCATTATAAAAACTGAAGCAGTAGACTTTGTAAAAATTAATATTTGTATCATTCTCAAAACTTTTGGCCTTGACTGTATAAGGTCCACTGTTCCCCCATGGGATTTGAACCTTGTTTTGTCGGCACTGTCAGACGATCCCTTTGAGCCTCTGTCAGGAATCTCTTTAAAATTGTTGTCATTTAAAACGATTTTCCTGGTCGCTATTACTATGGCCAGGAGGATAGGCGAAATACAGGCCTTTTCTTGCAAAGCCCCCTACCTGACGGTTAAGGACGATAGGGTAATACTAAAGCATTTTCCGTCCTTTTTACCGAAGGTGGTTTCGAGATTCCATTGCATGTAGGAGGTCTCGCTTCCATCCTTTGGTTCCCCCTCAGGTTCAGCGGAGGAAAGGAAGTTTCACAGGCTGGATGTGCGCAGATACGTTCTTGCATACCTGCAGGCTACTGAAGCCTTAAGGAAAATGGACAGACTGTTTATTCTTTTTGCTGGCCCCAGGATAGGACAGGCAGCAAATAAAGCGTTGTTGTGTAAGAAATTTCGATTATATATAACTATAAATAAATATAGAAATATATATAATCTCCACCCTCTTACTGGGTTAGATTCATAGTTTAGGTGCAACAAATGAGAAACACGAGCGAGTGCATAAAAACGGGTATATTGTATACTGAGAAATGTAGTTGATGGAGCTGTTAATGAACTGATATGGGACAAATGAAGGGTACAGAAAGAAATACTATATATTAATACAATACAATGAACACAAACTTCAGTATTAGTTACCAAATATTACACATATCCAATAATATAACAATATAGTTACCACACCCGGCCTCTTTGCCCACTGCCTCTCCTCAGTCCCCTGCCTCCTGCCCACAACTTCTCCTTCCTGTCCTCCTCCTGTGTGTCCCTCCTGTGTCTTCCTCCTGTGTCTTCCTCCCTGTGTCTTCCTGTCCAACCCCTATTATTATACCCCAATTTGGTCTACTCTCCACCAATGAGCCGTTGCCCAGTCTTGTTCCTGATCAGGAAATCTTAGGTTCTCGCATTCTGAAATGAAGGCAGTTGCTCACAATGGACATCCTGACTCTATTATCAGGTTGGAGACATCCTCATTTGCAACCAATAACGACAAAACAGCTGTCCTCACCCCTAGTTTAACATATGTAAGAAAACACCAGACTGTGAGTACCTTGAAGCAACGCCACATGTAAACAGTGTAACTCAATATGCAGGCAGCCATTTTGACCCAGGCCTATATTTCTTACATATCCCCACCTAGAGGGCGAATGTATCTCAGAGGAATGAGCCCTCTAAACAATAAAGAAATAAAATACATGATGACAACAATTGCATATTTTGCTCTGAAGGGGAGGGGTTGATACCTTTTGTTGGAAGTGATAAGATTTACTGAGACACTCTTGAGCTGACAACCATCATTATGTTCTGTGAAGTTAAATTTGTATCTTAATCTATTCACAGACATTTCATATTTATATATGCTCCTTTAGCCACTTTTTATATCTTGCACCACATAAACAAAAACATATTTCTTTCTTTCATATAAGAACACAGTCCACACCATCTGTTCTTTGATTCGCTGGTGACCGCTGCCATGTTGCAAGTCTTGTTTGTCCACACTGAGCTCCCATACGTCTGTGGCTCCTTTGCCAGCTCTGAGAATACAGTCCTCTGCTGGTCATCTGCTTGGATCTCTGATGACTGTGTTTATTCCTTTCCATGAGTCCATTAGGTGCCACTTACACCATTGAGTCCATATACAGTCCTCAGTCCATTACAGACCTTTAAGTCCATTACAGAAAGCACATACATGGGACAGTTTGTTGCTTGCTTTTGCTGTAGCAGTCACATGTTCCAGGTTTAACCCCTTGACGCCCGTACATGTACGGCGCAACGGGACGTGACTTAACGCCCAGCGCCGTACATGTACGGCACGCTGATCGGGCGGGTGCAGGAGCTGCGCACCCGCCCGATCAGCGGCAGGGGTCCGGCAGTGCACAGGTGCCAGACCCCTGGGGAATGCGCCAGCATCGGTGAAAACACCGATGCTGGCGCATTAACCCTTCATGTGCCGCGGTCAGCGCTGACCGCGGCACATGAGGTGTGCGCATATTCAGGATGGCGAGCGGGGGGGGCCATCGGGTCCCCGCGCTGCTGTGACGGGGACCCGATGGCTTGGATGGCAGCCCGATGCCTTCCTTAGGCATCGTGGCTGCCATCCCTGCGAGCCTGTGCGATCCAGCCCCCTGGATCGCACAGGAAGCAGGCTGTAAGTGTATTACTATGAGTAATACACTTACAGCCAATGCATTAAAATACAACAGTATTGTAATGCATTGTGCAGGGGATCAGACCCCCAAAAGTTGAAAAAAGAGGTGAAAAAAAAGTTAAAAAATAAAGTTAAAAAAATAATAATAAAAGTTTCAAGTAAAAAAAAAAAAGAAAAACGCCATTTCCCCCCCAATAAAGTAAAAAAAATTGTTAAAGAAAAAGTAGGCATATTAGGTATCGCCGCGTCCGTATCCACAGGCTCTATAAAAATGTCACATAATCCATCCCGCCAGGTGAACACGGTAAAAAATAAAAACTGTGCCAAAACAGCCATTTTTTGGTCACCTTCCCCCACAAAAAGTGTAATACTACGCGATCAAAAAGGCGTATTTGCCCCAAAATGATATTAATAAAATCGTCATCTTGTCCCTCAAAAAATGATACCCTACCTAAGACAATCGCCCAAAAAATAAAAAAAATATGGCTCTTAGAAAATGGCAACACAAAAAAAGATTTTATTATTTTATTTTTATTTTATTAAATAAAAAAGTTAGACATATTGGGTATCGCCACGTCCGTAACAACCTGCTCTATAAAAATATTACATGAGATGGCCCCCCAGACGAATGCTGTAAAAAAATTGTTAAAAAAACTATGCCAAAATAGCCATTTTTTTCCCTCTTGCCTCACAAAAAGTGTAATAGCAAGAGATCAAAAAGGTGTATTTGACCCAAAATGGTACTACCTGAGACAATCGCCCGAAAACTGAAAAAAATATGGCTCTCTGAAAATGGCAACACAAAATAAAGATTTTATTCTGTTCAAAAATGCATCTAATGTGTAAAACTTAAAATAAATAAAAAAGTTAGACATATTTGGTATCGCCACGTCCATAACAACCTGCTCTATAAAAATATCACATGATTTGCCTTCTCTGGTGAATGCTGTAAAAATTTAAAAAAAAAAAAAAAACCATGCCAAAACAGCTATTTTTTTTCACCTTGACTGACAAAAAGTGTAATACCAAGCGATCAAAAAGTCTTATATACCCCAAAATGGTACCAATGAAAGCATCAGCTCATCCCTCAAAAAATGAGCCCCCACATAAGACAATAACTCAAAAAAATAAAAATCAGTGGCTCCCGCAAACCATTCCATCAAAATCTGTGTTGTAAAATCCATATGGCGCTCCTTCTGTTTTGAGTCCTGCCATGTGCCCCCACATCAGTTTACCACAACATATGGGGTGTTGCCGTATTCAGGAGAAAATGGGTAACAAATTATGGGGTGCTTTTCTCCTGTTACCCCTTATGAAAATACAAAAAATTTGGGGCTAAAGCAACATTTTATTGGAAGAAATGAAATTTTTCATTTTCACAGCCAAGTGTTTCCAAATTCCATAAAACACTTAGGGGGTCAAAGTGGCCAGTACCCCCCTTAATATATTTGTTGAAGGTATTAGTTTCCAAAATGGGGTCACTTTTTGAGGGTTTCCACTCTAGGGGTACGTCAGGGTCTCTCAATTACAAAATGGTGCCTAAAAACTATTCTAGCAAAATCTGCCTTCAAAACCATATGGCGCTCCTTTCCTTCTGACCACTGCCACAAACCCATAGAGACGTTTACCACCACATATGGGGTATTTCTGTAAACTGCAGAATCAGAGTAATGTATAATGAGGTTTAGTTTGCTGTTAACCCTTACTGTGTTGCAAGAAAAAATTATTAAGATGAATAATCTACCAAAAAAGTGAAATTTTGAAATTTCACCTCCATTTTCCTTTAATTCTTGTGGAACACCTCAAGGGTTAACAAAGTTTGTAACAGCAGTTTTTTATAATTTGAGGGGTGTAGTTTCTAAAATGGGGTCATTTATGGGGGGTTTCATTATGTAAGCCCCTCAAAATCACTTTATATCTGAATTGGTGCTTAAAAAAATGGTTTTGGAAAATTTGGGTGAAAATTTGAAAAATGGCTTCTAAACTTCTAAGCCCTCTAACGTCCTAAAAAAAGTAAAATGACATTTATAAAATGATGCCAACATAAAGTAGACATGGGGAATGTAAAATAATAACTATTTGTGGAGGTATTACTATGTATTTTGAAAGTAGAGAAATTGAAATTTGGAAATTTTTCCAAATTTTTGGTAAATTTGGTTTTTTTTAAAAAATAAAAATTTACTACTGTCTGTGAAGCACAATATGTGACGAGAAAACAATCTCAGAATGGCATGGATAAGTAAAAGCGCTCCAAAGTTATTACCACATAAAGTGACACATGTCAGATTTGCAAAAAATGGCCTGGGCAGAAAGGTGAAAACAGGCCCGGGGTTGAAGGGGTTAAGCAGAAATGTAGACCTAATTCACATGGCTCATAACAAAACGTTTGGGTGCAAGATATGACTTTTTACCAGTGGCTTCAGAAACATTACTACTGAAACCCAAAATTAGGGTATATAACCTCAAATTATTAAAGCTGACCAATTCACTTATGTCTCAGTACTTCTTTATCAGCTCCAAGTTTATCCATAAAATAATAAATAGAATAAAACCATTTTAAAGCAGGACAGGAGAGACCTGGTGAGACCTTATGTAGACCTTATGAGGCCCAAAATTGTGTGTAAACCATAAAACCATACCATAGATGAGTGTTAATATTTCAAATGAAAAAAGTTTTCATAGCTCTTTGGTGAACTATGGATTATGATACAAGTGTGTGTATCTTATGTTAACAGACATAAAATACCACAAAGAAGACAAACAAGTAAAAATAAAAATTCAGATTGAAGGCTGCTTCTTATACCATTAGTTCCCCATTTGTCTTTGTTGGTATTGAAGGAGCATGCAATCTGCTAAAAAAAAATCAACTTATCAAGTTGCCAGTGAGACTGATGCGAAAGAAAACATTTAAAAAAAAAGCCTTGTTTATAGTCTGTTACATCCATAAAGGAAGGTGTGACTCCTACCAAAACTAATAACAAAAGAGATCCCCACCTACATTAGCCTCACAGTGGCAACTATCTCATTCATTCAGCTGGTAATATTGGGTAACACCAGCTAACAGTACAGGTGTTTTGGGGAAAATAAAACAAAGAAAAAATAAATTTAGAATTCAGTCATCTGACCAAACACTAAGATTTAGAGGCTTGCCCTTAAAAATGCAAAATATGATAAGGTCCTCTAAAATTTAGTTTTGCCTACAAAGAAAAATAAGTTAATATGGCCAAAAGTCTGGAATTTCCTTTTCCCTTTTACTTTTTCCTGTAAGACAAAACTTTTCACACATTAATAAAACAAAACCTCTAAGAGAGGTTCACTTGGGAAGTCTTCCCTTCTCCTCTTTAACACAAGTTACAGAGCCTTTATTTTGAGAAATCAGCCATGTATCATCATACTTGTGGTTTTGGGCCATAACTACCTGATATGGGACTCTGTGGCCACTTTGCCATCTCCTAAATCCCCACCTTGAGGAAGGAATTTCTCTCTTTTCCTTCCATTTTTGGCCCATATTCTTGTAGCTGTTGACCTTTCACTCCACCCTTTGCAGTGTAGCAGTTCATAGCGATATGTCCTGCTTTACCACAATTATAACACATTCTCAGCTGATTCCAGTGTCTTTCTTTTTGTCCGGGGCAATATCTTGCTATGTGACCTAAGTGTCCACATGCAAAACATTTTACCTTATTGTGCCTTTCCTGTCTTTCCTTAACAAAAACTCGACAATACTTTGTAATGTGCCCCAGACAACCACATGAAAAGCACTTAATTGGTCTTGGTTTAGACTCTTTGAAAGACTCTGTAGGCTTATGGCTAACAGCAGATATCTGACCATTACTGTTACATTTTTCACCTGCTTTGGAAACACTTTTCAGAGTTCAAATTATCAGCCCGTTCCATGCTGGAGGAAGCAGTCAGCCTAACAATATGGCCGTCTACTGCCTTCAGCCTTTCATGAAGCTGCTCATTCTCAGCTCTTAACACTTTATTTTCTGCTACAAGTAGCTGGTTGCTAACGGACATAGCAGCAACACTTTTAGCAGACATTTTTAACATTCCCATTTCCTCGTTCAACACATTTACATTATGTTCTAAATTTTCCTTCTGCTCTCTTACACTCCCATACAGTTCATCTAAACATTCAACTTTTTTTCCAAAATCTCATTTTGCTCCTTCAGCTTTGAATACTGTTCTGCTATCCAGCAGGCAGCAAAAACTAGAGCATACTTTCCCTCATATTTTGAGTATTTCTTGTTCACTATTGCCTCAGTCATAAAACTTCTTGCTTGCATCCAAGGATCTCCAGATCCTTCCATCACACTTACAAGCACCTTAGTATTCTTGACTTTAGCTATTTTACCCAAGAAACACTCCATGTGCACACACCAAATTTTGAAACTTTTCACAACAAAAATCAACAAATACAAAACCAATTTCCCAATAAACAATATTTACACTCACAGATGAACCCCACAATTGCAACGCTAAACTCCTACCTGGCTCGCCAAAATGTAAGAAATTTCGATTATATATAACTATAAATAAATATAGAAATATATATAATCCCCACCCTCTTACTGGGTTAGATTCGTAGTTTAGGTGCAACAAATGAGAAACACGAGCAAGTGCATAAAAACGGGTATATTGTATACTGAGAAATGTAGTTTATGGAGCTGTTAATGAACTGATATGGGACAAATGAAGGGTACAGAAAGAAATACTATATATTAATACAATACAATGAACACAAACTTCAATATTACAGTTACCAAATATTACACATAACCAATAATATAACAATATAGTTACCACACCTGGCCTCTTTGCCCACTGCCTCTCCTCAGTCCCCCGCCTCCTGCCCACAGCTTCTCCTTCCTGTCCTCCTCCTGTGTGTCCCTCCTGTGTCTTCCTCCTGTGTCTTCCTCCCTGTGTCTTCCTGTCCAACCCCTATTATTATACCCCAATCTGGTCTACTCTCCACCAATGAGCCGTTGCCCAGTCTTGTTCCTGATCAGGAAATCTTAGGTTCTCGCATTCTGAAATGAAGGCAGTTGCTCACAATGGACATCCTGACTCTATTATCAGGTTGGGGACATCCTCATTTGCAACCAATAACGAGAAAGCAGCTGTCCTCACCCCTAGTTTAACATATGTAAGAAAACACCAGACTGTGAGTCCCTTGAAGCAACGCCACATGTAAACAGTGTAACTCAATATGCAGGCAGCCATTTTGACCCAGGCCTATATTTCTTACAGTTGAGTAGATGGATTCGTTCCACTATTGATTTATGTTATAAAACCAGGGACAAGCAGCCTCCGAACCATCTTAAGGCGCACTCGACCAGGGCCGTGGCAGCTTCCTGGGCGGAGGCTACTCAGGAACAGATCTGTCAGGCGGCTACCTGGTCGACACCGTCGACCTTCTATAAGCATTACAAGTTAGATGTGATGAAACATCAAGATTTATCCTTTGGTCGCAGAATTCTGTCTGCAATTGTCCCGCCCTGATTAGTTTACTCTGTTAGTCTCCTATGGTGTGCCGCTGTGGAGGCGCCTGGAAAAGATGATAATTACTTACCGGTAATTGGATTTTCCAATAGCCTCCACAGCGGCACGGGTTAATTCCCACCACAAATTGTACAACATGTTTCTTTCTGTATTTGTTTGATTGTACTGTTGTTTGAATATAAAATAACGGTTGATTGCATACTTTTCAGAGTCCTCGGTCATTTACTGGAGATGGTAAGGGGAGGGGGCTATTTAAAGATCTCCACTTTGTTTCCTGTCCCTGGGGGGGGGGTATTCTCCTGGTGTGCCGCTGTGGAGGCTATTGGAAAATCCAATTACCGGTAAGTAATTATCATCTTTTATCTTCCCTGCCAACTCTACAGAAAGCGGCGGATTTTTTGTCTGATGCCTCTGTAGACGCCCTTAGATTATCAGCCCAATCAGTTGCTCTAACTAATTCTGCCCATAGAGACCTCTGGCTTAAAAACTGGAGTGGGCGTGATAATAATTCAAAACAGAAGCTCTGCGGTATTCTCTGCCATGGAGAATTTTTGTTTGGTCCTGACCTTGATGACCTTTTAGAGAAGGCGGCTGACAGAAAGAAAAGGTGTAGGGGACTTATCCGTCTTCTTTTCAGTCTTCTTCCTTTTCCTCCTCCAGGTCTAGACGCTCCTTTCGTTCTTCAGGAAATATGGGAGGTAAGAGACAGTTTAGAGATAAGGAGCACAGTTTCAGATCTAGAAATCCCTCAGGGAAGGGTTTTCTGTTTGGAAACTCCTCCTCGGCGGACAAAAAATCCTCCCAACAATGACGCCAGGTTAGTGGTGGGAGGAAGGCTTCGGTCTTTTCTTCCCGCTTGGGAAGGGGTGGCAGGTCCCTGGGTATTAAATATTATTCGTTCAGGTCTCAGGTTAGATTTTGCTTCCCTTCCTTCTCAAAGATTTTTGGTAACAAAAACCGGCTTAATAAAAGGAAGACCTTCTCCCATCTTACGAGAAGTTCAGAAGTTGATTCCCAAGGAGGTATTGATCCCGGTTCCTCCTCAGGAAGTTTCGGTAGGGTATTTCTCCCCGTTATTTTTGGTTCCAAAACCAGATGGATCTTTCAGGACAATCATCAATCGAAAGAACCTAAATCGGTTCCTGAATTTAAAAAAATTCAAGATGGAGACCATAAAATCAACCATTCCTCTGTTATATCTGAATTGTTTTATGGCGGTTCTAGACCTGAAGGACGCCTATTATCATGTCCTGATTCACCCAGATTGTCAACAGTTTCTGAGAATAGCAGTCTTTATTGAGGGTCAGTTACGTCAGTTTTGATTTCAGGCAATGCCTTTCAGTCTGTCCATGGCTCCGAGGATCTTTACCAAGATTGTTGCGGACATGGCATCCTTTATCAGACTAAGGAACATTTTATTAGTCCCGTATTTAGACGACTTTTTGATAATTGCGCAAACATGCCAGGACTGCACGAACGCTGTCAGGGAAGTGAGACAAGTAATCCAGAGACTGGGATGGATCCTCAACGAAGAGAAATCCAGACTTATTCCACTACAACGGCAGATGTTTTTGGGCCTGATTCTGGACTCGACTTCAGGAAGAGTTTTTCTGCCAGAGGAAAAAATTCAGAAGGTTCAGAATCAGTTACGCTCCCTAGAATCCCGATCTTTGACTATAAGGAAGGCTATGTCAGTACTGGGAGCTCTGGTATCTTGCATACCGGCAGTGGAATGGGCTCAGTTCCATTTACGCCCCCTACAGATGGAGATCCTAGCAGCATGGAAGGATTGCGGTTGCTACCTGGAAACAAAAATGAAGATATCTCTCGCCACGTTTCAGAGTTTAGCATGGTGGAGAGTGAAGGATCACCTAATACAGGGTATCTCCTGGATTTATTCGGAGCCAGTAGTGCTTACAACAGATGCAAGCCCATGGGGGTGGGGGGCGCATATTCTAGGTCAGACTTTTCAGGGGTCCTGGACCTAGGAGCAAAGGAACTTTTCATCCAACAGAAAGGAACTCCTTGCAGTGAGATTGGCTCTTCAGGCCTCAAATCATGTCAGAATTCTCTCGGACAACCAAACCTTGGTGGCTTATATAAATCACCAGGGGGGACGAGGTCAGCATCTCTTCTATCTGAGATGAACCATATGTTCCAGAAGTTAGAGAGAAGAGTCTCTCATGTTTTGGCACTTCACATCAAAGGAAGAGAAAACATACAGGCAGACTATTTGAGCAGGCATCGGCTAAGACAGGGAGAATGGTCCCTCAACCAGTCGGTTTTTTCAGACATCACAAAGTTATGGGGCATACCAACTATAGATCTGTTTGCTTCCAGTCAGAATCACAAGGTAGCGAGATTTTGTTCCCTAAATACATGGAAATCCCCTTATGGGGTGGATTCCCTTCAGATAAGGTGGGACTTCCAGTTAGCTTATGCGTTTCCCCCTTTTCAGTTGATACCTCTGGTGTTAAGGAAGATCAGGAGGGACAGAGCAAGGGTAATCCTAATCGCCCCATTTTGGCCCAGGAGGGCTTGGTTTTGTCTACTCCGCTTAATGTCGATTGCGGATCCTTGGATTCTGCTGGAGATTCCGGACCTGTTATCTCAGGGCCCGGTTCTTTATCCTCAGGTTCGGGGTCATTTTCTTAAAATGGCTGCTGCACGTGTTAGGACATGGAGCAAATGCCATGCATGCAGCCAGCGAGCCCCTGTGATGTCAAAGCCCTATAAATAGCCTCAGCCATCTTGGATTCTGCCATTTTCCAGTGTACTTAGTGCAGGGACAGACATCGGCAGGCGCTAGGAACAGTGCTATGGATGTAGTAGAGTTAACACACATGCTTTCTGATACGTATTATCTAAACTAAATGTGTTAAACACCTTTCATGGCTTTTGTTTCAAGATAACGCGATGAGTTAAGAAATTTGAGTTAAGAGTTTGTGTGTTAACCCTGCTACATCCGTAGGAAAGACTTCATTGTGCTGAAAAAAATGATTTACAAGTTTAGGAAAAGATAGGAAGGCATTAGAGATGAGCAAGCACTAAAATGCTCGGGTGCTCGTTATTCGAGTCGAATTTTTCCCGATGCTCGGGTGCTCGTTTCGAATAACGAACCCCATTGAAGTCAATGGGAGACTCGAGCATTTTTTGCAGGGGACCAAAGCTCTGCACAGGGAAGGTTGCGTGAAAACCTGGAAACCTCAGAAAATGATGGAAACACCACGGAAATGGACAGGAAACAGCAGGGGCAGCATGCATGGATGCCTCTGAGGCTGCCTAATCGTACCATTATGCCAAATTCTGGGCAACAGCCTGGTAGTGACCCTCAAGACAATTGTGCTGACCCAGACCAAGATGGGCAAGGCACATGCCCATTACATGTTAGTAAAGCACCCAACTAGGTGCAACGAAGGTCCATCACCGCCTGCGGGTGACACCACTGCCCATGCTGGCACTGCTGTCCTATCCCCCGCCCCACGATGCAGGCATAAGCCTGACACAGCGTGGTGACAGCTTGGTGACCAAGTTAGATTGAGGTAGCAGGTGAACCACCCAAAAATTTACCCTGACACAGCATGGCGGTGAACCCAGAGTGACCAAGTGAGACTGAGGTAACAGGTGAAGCACTTAAAATTTTACCCTGACACGGAATGGCGGTGAACGTCAGACGCCGCCTGCATGAGATTAGGGATAGAGCTGCTGTCTGTCAGGGAGAGTGTTAGGGCCTCAATTTACATTTTGGTTAGGCAGGAATCACCCACAAAGAACCCAACAGCCCTTTGTGGGTGATTCCCCACCTTTTTTTTACAAGCACCTTTTTTTTTTTTTTTTGTCTCCTGGCTGCTGGTGGGACTTGTAGTGCAGCTACCGCCATCTTGGCTGCACACTGTTAGGGCGTGAAATTAGAATGTGGTTAGGCAGGAATCATCCACAAAGAACCCAACGGTCCTTCTAAGGGCTACAACGACCTTTTTTTTGTCCTCCTCTCGGCTGCTGGCTGGGACTTGTAGTTCAGCTACCGCCATCTTGGCTGCACGCTGTGCACAGCGACTGGTAGCAGAAGGGACAGCACGTGGTCCATACAGACCCAAAAGAAATTGCCCAAAGTCCTCTCAGTACTCATTTTTGCTGCTGCTGTACCTTGGCTTGCTGAGATCTGTAGTGCAGTCTAAGGAATATGTTTTTTCTCTTTTATATATATTACAGTCCAGTGAACAATTATGTCGTGTGCTGTACAGTAGCGTCAGTCTAGGGTATACGTTTTTTCTCTGTTATATATCCTACAGTGCAGTACAAATTCTGTCATGTGCTGCACACTAGCCGGAGTCTAGAAAATATACATTTTTTTCTCTCATTCATATATCCTACAGTGCAGTGAAAAATTGTGTGGTGTGTGTTACACTAGCGGCAGTCTAGAGAATACGTTTTTTCTCTCAGATAGATTTAATACAGTCCAGTGAAAAATTCTGTGGTGTGTGGTACACTATCCGCTGTCTAGAGAATACGTTTTTGGCCTCAGATATTAATTCGACAGTTTAGTGATTACACAAAATGTTGAACCCAAGGGCTAAGGGTCGAGGACGTGGGCGTCTAAGTGATGTATAGGGGCAGAGGCCGTTGTCCTGGGCAGGGTGACACAGTACCTACTGATGAGGGAGCAGTGGAACGCCGCAGAGTTTCGCTCCCTAGCTTCATCTCGCAACTTACAAGGTCACGTGGTACACCACTATGGAAACCACAACAGTGCGAACAGGTGATGATGTGGATAGCGGATAATGTGTCCAGTAATTTATCCACCACCCAGTCTTTCACACAGTCCACCCACTTTAGCCAAGGGAGTAGATCTCTGGCTCCTCCAGCTCAACCTCCTTCCCCCCAGCCTGCCCCCCCCCATGGAAAATATGGATTCAGATCCGGCATACTCACAGGAAGTCTTTTCAGGACCCTACCCAGAGACACAAACCACTGCTCAACAGCAACTTGAGCAGTTGCTCTGTCCCGATGCCCAAAATTTAGAACTTTCGCAGTCTGTGGGTGATGAGAGTGTGGACTTAGTGCAAGTAGTGCGTCAAGAGGTGTCGGATGATGGTGAGACACGGCTATCAGACATTGACGTTGTTGTCAGGGCAGTAAGTCCCAGGGGGGAGCAGAGTGAGGAATCGGAGGAAGAGCAGGTGGATGATGAGGTGACTGACCCAAGCTGGGTTGGTAAGCCTAGTCAAGACAGTGCTTCTGAGGGGGAGGCAAGTGCAGCACCAGAATAGGTTGGAAGAGGCAGTGGGGTGGCCAGAGGGAGAAGCAGGGGCAGAGCAAGTAGATCAGCAACTGTTTCACTGAGTGAAGCTCCCGTGCCGAGGCCTAGATGTTCGCAAGTCTGGAGGTTCTTTAAAGAAAGTGAGGATGACCGACGGACCGTGGTGTGCAACTTGTGTGACCGTGGTGTTCAACCCCCCACCCAGGACCCCTGCACGAGCGCCTCCCGCCCTACAACCACCCCTTCACCTCCACGATCCTCCACACCCTAAACCAATGTGTCCCAGCGCAGCGTTTGGCTGTCTTTGCATCAGACATTGGAGCGCAAACGCGCAAAAAAACAATTCCACCCACCCACATGCACAAGCCCTAAACATCCACATTTTCAAACTGCTGACCCTGGAGATGCTGCGCTATGGACTGGTATAGATTGAGGCTTTCCACAACCTGATGGCGGTGGCTGTCCCTCGGTACTTTGTCCCCAGCTGCCACTATTTTTCACAATGTGCCGTCCCAGCCTTACACCAGCACATGTCAGAGAACATCATCCGTGTCCTGACCAACGCGGTTACTGAGAAGGTCCACCTAACCACGGACACGTGGACAAGTGCTGGCTGGCAGGGACATTGTATCTCCCTGACGGCACATTGGGTTAACTTGGTGGAGGCTGGGACCGAGTCTGACCCTGGGGCCACTCATGTAATGCCCACACCGAGGATTGCGGGGCCTACCTCGGTCACGGTTTCTCAGACTTATTATGCCTCTTCCTCCAACCCCTCCTCCTACTCTCAAATACAATCTGTGAGCACAGCGCCTTCAGTCGGTAGCTTTAGGCGCAGCAGCACTGCCGTGGATAAGCGCCAACAGGCGGTGCTGAAACTGCTGAGCTTAGGTGACAAGAGGCACACCGCCCAAGAGCTGTTACAGGGCATCATGGCGCAGACCGATCTTTGGCTGGCGCCGCTGAAACTCAAACCAGGCATGGTTGTGTGTGACAACAGACGTAACCTGGTGGCGGCTCTGCAGCTCGGCAGACTAACACATGTGCCATTATACACCAATACTATTTCCCAAAGTAACAACAACCCATATAAACACTGCATATAAAACCTGCCTGGCCCACGTGTTCTATCTTGTGGTTCAGCGGTTCCTCAAGACCTACCCCAATTTATCTGATTTGCTCACCAAGGTGCGACGCATCTGTGCGTATTTCCGCAAGTCAACCACAGATGCTGCCACTCTCAGGGCAGTGCAACAGCGCTTACAACTGACAGCTCACCGACTGTTGTGCGACGTGCCCACACAATGGAATTCCACATTACACATGTTAGCCAGGGTTTACCAGCAGCGCAGAGCGATTGTAGACTGCCAGATGACAACTTCCACGAGAACTGGTAGTCAGGTTAGTCAGCTTACTCAAGTCTACAATGAGGAGTGGACGTGGATGTCTGATATCTGTCAGGTGTTAAGCCACTTTGAGGAGTCAACACAGATGGTCAGCGGCGATGCCGCCATTATCAGCGTCACCATCCCGCTGCTTTGTCTGCTGAAAAACTCACTGCTCAGCATGAAGTCAGAGGCTTTGTGCTTGTCACAGGAGATGGGGGAAGAAGATACGTTGCTTGATAGCCAGACCACCCTCAGGTCTGTTTCTCAGCGTGTATTGGAGGAGGATGAGGAGGAAGAGAAGGAAACTGTTGGCGAGACTGAAGAGGGTACCTATGCTCATTCCTTTTTATCTGTTAAGCGTGTATGGGCTGAAGAGGAGGAGTTGGAGGAGGAGGAAATGGAGAGTCAGCCTATTGAGGAAAGGGAATTCTTGCGTGTTGGGACTCTTGCGCACATGGCTGACTTCATGTTAGGCTGCCTTTCCCGTGACCCTCGCATTTTTGCCAACACCGATTACTGGGTGTTCACTCTCCTGGACCCCCGGTACAAGCAGAACTTTTCCACTCTCATTCCTGTAGAGGAGAGGAGTATGAGAGTGAATCAATATCAACAGGCCCTGGTGCACAAGCTGAAACTATCCTTCCCATCTGACATCGCTAGCGGCAGAGGATGTAGTTCTGTGGGCCAACTAGTGGGGGAGAGGAGGGGAGCATGCAGCTTGTCAAGCACTGGCAGGGGAACACTCTCCAAGTCCTTTGCCAGTTTTATGGCACCCCAGCAAGACTATGTCACCCGTCCCCCAGTAGGGGGGGAGCTGTTCAGAAAGATGGTGAGGGAGTACCTAGCTGACCATACCAACGTCCTGCATGATCACTCTGCTCCATACAACTACTGGGTTGCAAAGCTGGACACGACAACTGGCGCTGTATGCCTTGGAGGTGCTGGCCTGCCCTGCCGCTAGCGTGTTGTCAGAGCGGGTCTTCAGTGCAGCTGGTGGCATCATCACTGATAAGCGTACACGCCTGTCAACTGACAGCGCTGACAGGCTGACGATTATTGAAATTAATAAAGCCTGGATTTCACCGGAATGCAAATCTCCACCGGGGGAAAGCAGCTCAACATGAAGATTCTTTATGTATCCTCTCCTCCTCCTTCTCCTCTTCGCACGCAAACGCTGAGCCAACAGGCAATGTTTCTGAGGGCCAACTGGCGCTCTTTACAAACAATGTTTACGGAGGGCCACCTACAGGCCCTTTCTCCAATAAAGTTTTTAGGAGCGTCAACTACAGACACATAGTAACATAGTTTGTAAGGCACTCAAAAACAATTTTACAGGAGGGTCAACTTCATACACTCCAAAACAAATTTTTGGGAGGCTCACCTACAGCCATTTGACTTCAATCTCAGTCTGACCAAGGCATTGGTGGTGTCACCGCCATGCTGTGTCAGTGTAAAATTTTATGTGCTTCACCTTCTACCTCAACTAACTTGGTCACTTGTTGGTGTCAATCAACACTAGAGTGCGGCTACTATACCGCACACGACAGAATTGTTCACTGCACTGTAGTATATATAACTGAGAAAAAAAGGAATTTTTAGACTGCGGCTAATTTACCACAAACCACTCAGTTTTTCACTGGACTGTAGTACATATAACCGAGAAAATACGTATTTTATAGACTGACGCTGCTGTACAGCACACTACAAAATTGTTCACTGGACTGTAGTATATATATATAAATGAGAAAAAAAGTAGTCTTTAAATGGCGGCTATTTTACTGCAAACCACTACATTTTTTTACTGGACTGTAGTGTATAGAAATGAGAGAAAACCGTATTCCCTAGACTGACGCTACTGTACAGTACAATACATAATTGTTCACTGGACTGTAGTGTATAGAAATGAGAAAAAAACGTAGTCTTTAAATGGCGGCTATTTTACCGCAAACCACTACATTTTTCACTGGACTGTAGTACATATAACTGAAAGAAAATACGTATTTTATAGACTGATGCTACTGTACAGCACACTACATAATTGTTGACTGGACTGGACTGTAGTGTATAGAAATGACAGAAAAACGTATTCCCTAAACTGACGCTACTGTACAGTACACTACATAATTGTTCACTGGACTGTAGTGTATAGAAATGACAGAAAAACCTATTCCCTAGACTGCACTACAGATCTCAGCAAGCCAAGGTACAGCAGCAGCAAAAATGAGTACTTTGGGCAATTTATTTTGGGTCTGTGTGGACCACGTGCTGTCCCTTCTGCCACCAGTCACTGTGTACAGTGTGCAGCCAAGATGGCGGTAGCTGCACTACAAGTCCCAGCCAGCAGCCTGGAGGAGACCAAAAAAAAAAAGGTGCTTGTAGCCCTTAGAAGGGCTGTTGGGTTCTTTGTGGGTGATTCCTGCCTAACCAACATCTAAATTCAGGCCCTAACACTCTCCCTGACAGACAGCAGCTCTATCCCTAATCTCATGAACACTGCGTATGACGCGAGCAGCGCAGGACCAGATTCTTATATTCCCAGGTCATCTGATCAGGCCAGCCAATCCCTGCCATCGATTTGTAGGGGCCCCACGTGATGCTAGGAGGTACCAAAGACTCTCCTGCATGTTGATTGGCTGAAAAAAGGCGCCTAACATGCAGGAAGAGGAAGTTGCCATTTCCTCGAGGATCGCGATATGCTCGTCCGAGTAGCGAGCATATGCGAATACCCTAATGCTCAAACGAGCATCAAGCTCGGACGAGCATGTTCGCTCACCTCTAGAAGGCATCATCCAGAATATAAAAGAAGGACAGGGTGCAATAGGAGAGTGTACAGCCTAAGTAATAGGAGCTGTTCCATTATACCTTTCTGCACTAATTGGGGATCCAAATTGCAGTTATACTGCTTTTAGGCCCCTTTCACACGAGCGTCACGGATTCAGTCCAGATGCGTTCAGGGTGCGTTCCGGAAAATCCGCACACAATCGCAGTCAGTTTTGACTGCGATTGCGTACGTTCGTTCAGTTTTTTCCACGCGGGTGCGATTTTGAAGCGTTTTTCACATGCGTGATAAAAAAACTAAATGTTTATAAACATCTCTTAGCAACCATCAGTGAATCACGCATTGCATCCACACTTGCAGTACTGTGTGGTTACATGGGCACAATAATCATTGCACATGGAAAAGGTCACGTTGAAGCTGAAGATAATCAAATCATCAATTACAATGGAAATAGGGCAGTTATGGGGGGAGAAGGGAAATTGTCCCTAATTTACCCTAAGAGTAAACTCAGCCCAGGGATACCCCCTGATGGTGGGGGACCCTGTCCTCGAGCCTAACTTGATACGCCCTATACCACCCTGACCTGCCTGACACCCAAATAAAGAACACAAAAAGGTGCCCTGAATTAAAATCAGGGTAACCTATTGGGTAAGGGCCAAAAGGCACAATGTTACAGTACTAATAAAACATCTGACATAGATTAATTAATGTACAGATGGTAAAATAATGTACCCAGGATACCGGTTATCGAAATTAAAAAATTAAACAAGTATACAAGTCATAGAGGAGCCAGAAACATCCTCCCATCAAAGGAAGCAACTAAAGTTCAGCTGCTCATTGAGACCCGATGGAAAAACCGTTTTTAAACGGAATGTCCACCGTGCCTCCCGTTGTAAAAGCAGCCGGTCCCAATCTCCACCTCTTGTCAGGAAATTAACAACATCAATCCCCATTACTTTAATGCTAAGGGGATTACCCTGGTGACAAGTGTGTATATGTCGAGACACAGGAGTCTCTCTTCGGTGCTTGATGTCACCCAGGTGTTCCCCTATCCGGCGTCGTAATTCACGCTTGGTTTTCCCAATATATTCCATTTCACAGGGGCAAGTGATCTTATAAATAACATCCCTAGTTCTACATGTCACAAAGGTCCTAATCTCAAAGAACCGTTTCAGATTGGTACTTGTGAAGGATCTCCCTGATTGGATAACTTTACAAGCGACACAGCCACTACACCTATAGCAACCTTTGGGTGCTCTTTCCAACCAAGTGCCTTTCTTAGGATGGGTGTCGTGGCTGTGAACAAGTAGGTCCCTGAGACTGTTACCCTTTCTGAAAGTGACTTGAGGATAATCATGTATTGCTTCCTTAATATCGGGATCCATCAGCAAAATAGGCCAGTGTTTGTGTAACACCTTCCTGGCCTGACTAATAGCGTCGCTGAAGGTAGTAATTAGCCTAATTTAGGGTCACCCTCTATTTTGGATTTCGGTACCAACAGTTCAGAGCGGTTTTTAGTGATAGCATTCTGAAAAGCTGTTGGTAAAGTAAAATCAGAATATCTCCTAGAGAGGAATCTTTCTCTAAGGTCATGTGCCTGTAAAAGGAATTCTCTTTTGTTAGAACAATTACGGCTCAGACGTAAAAACTGGCCACGTGGAATTCCTTTTTTTAACTCCAAAAAGTATTTATTGGATTGATTGCAAAAATGGAGAAATCGTAATTACATTACAGGAGTGTACATATAAAGCAAGCATATTTCTCCTATGAGTATGTATGCGTATAAATTACAAAGTATACATAAGTCTATTGTATGAACAGAACAATTATGTAACAATACAAGGTTATCAATAA
The DNA here is from genome assembly GCA_900303285.1 of Rhinella marina. Lineage (NCBI taxonomy): Eukaryota > Metazoa > Chordata > Amphibia > Anura > Bufonidae > Rhinella > Rhinella marina. The sequence goes on along the minus strand of ONZH01004455.1, from coordinate 10,053 downwards.
ACATGAGTTGTCTAATTCTGTCTCGACTATATCTAAAAGAGATGAACTCCCCCGGTCAAGGGTAAAGGAGAATAGAGAGGGGGTAGGAGTATATTAAATGGTCCCCCACAGTTCAGATTGTCTGATTAGAGAGACAAATAATATTGTAAGTTAGGAGAGTTGGAGCAGTTCAGCCAGGAATTCCATACTTGCGAATAGCGTTCCCTGGTATCATTTAGTGTAGCGTTTAGTTTTTCATACAGCGCAATGGTATTAATTCTACGGATAACTGCTGTTATCGAGAGAGAAGGTGTGCGCCATTTGGATGCTATATGAATCCTGGCTGACATCAAAATGAATTGAAGAAGTTTATATTCTGTATAGTTGAAAGTTGGTGGTTTAAGGCCTAATAGATATATAGGAGCCGACAGGGGAAGATCTTTCCTGAATACCTCATATAGCCCTCTTTTAATATTATTCCAGAACCGACGGACAACCGGGCATGTCCACCATATATGAAGGGTGTTTCCTACGGTCTGGCATCCCCTAAAACAGAAGGGGGAGACTGTTGGATAGATAGCATGTAATCTGGAGGGAACGAAATAGGTCCTATGAAGAATCTTCAAGGAGGTTTCCATTAGAGTAACCTGCCAGCTCCCTTTACTAATCATAGTACAGCATTCAAACCATTGTTCCATGGTAAGAGTCTCTCCCAAGTCAACCTCCCAACCATGCATGAATGCTAATTTGGCATCAGGGGGTGATGCATTTAATATAGAATAAATAGAGGAGAGTGAACCTTTCTCTAAAGCTCTGTATTTACAGAGTCTTTCAAATGGTGTATACACTATTACATTGGTGGCTGGGATCTGAGACGTTAGGAAATGGAAGACCTGGGAGACTCTAAAGAATTCAAAGGGTGGGGGAGAAAAATTAGAAATAAAATATGCCCTGGACATGAACTGAGATCAGAGTAGAAAGTCACCAATACAGCGTAGTCTGGTATGTTTCCACCAAATAAATGCAGTTGGCGGTAAGCCAGGTGGAAATAGGGGGTTTCTGAATAATGGTAGCAGAGGGGAAACAGGACTTTGCAATTTATATTTGAATCTAACCTTCCTCCAAAGCTGAAGCATGAGGTAGGGAATTTTCATGGCCAGATCAATTGTCCCCAAAGAGATGTCAGGTGACCATATTAATGCTAACGGAGATGCAGGTTGAAGTAAATCGGACTCTAAGATAACTCATTGTTGGATGTGGGAAGGGGCATTAAACGAGACCAACTGTGATAGTCTAGCTGCAATATAGTATTTGTAAAGATGAGGGACTGAAAGTCCACCTACACTCTTATGTAGGTGCATTATATGCCTAGCTATCCGTGGTCTCTTATAAGCCCATATGAAGCGGAAAACTTCAGTCTGTAAAGTCCTCAGAGCAGAGCCTGTTATTGGCATGGGAAGAGATCTGAATAGATACAATATTCTCGGTAATGTGACCATTTTGACTGTATGTATCCTACCTAACCATGATAGAGTAGGGTAGTTCCAGTGGAGTAGATCTTGGAGAAGCGTAGGAATGAGACGAGCGTAATTCCATTTGAACGTAGAATCTAAGGTTTTAGGTAGATTGACCCCTAAGGCTACTTTCACACTAGCGTTTTTAAATTCCGGTATTGAGTTCCGTCATAGGGGCTCAATACCGGAAAAAAACGCTTCAGTTTTGTCCCCATTCTCCTGAAAGCATTCCGTTCCGTCTTCAGATCGGAGAACAAACCGCAAACCGATTGAACCCTTCTTCAATCTAGACACCTCCGCCTCGATTATCCCTCTGATAACTGCTTTATGGGCAGCTCAATTAACCGTAGGTGTAGTGTCTGAGGATCATTAATAGCAAAATAGGCTCTAAGTGCTGTAGCTATACGATCCACAATAGAAGGATCAGTAAGGAGTGATTCGTTTAGTGAAGGGGCACCTAGACGGAGAGTCCAGATTGAATTCTGCCAGCACCAAGTCATGGTCTGACCACACGCAAGGAACATGTCTGGCATACAAAAGGTGGGAGGAGCTGTGAGGAAGCTAGAATCCAGTCAATCCTGGTGTAATGGTGATTTTACGGGGGAGAAATAAGTATATCCCGTTGGGACCCATTATGTTCTCTCCAACAGTCAGCTATGCCCAACTCCTGCATGACCTTCCGAACAGAATTCTTTGATTTGGAGGACAATTTATCTGCCATGGGAGAAGATCTATCCAGTCGAGCATTAAATGTCATATTGAAGTCTCCACACCAGATAAATGATAAGGGGTGGTGGTGCTCCAGCAGTCTCCCCATGGTGCAAAAGAAAGAGGCAGGCTGACTGTTGGGGGCATACGAGTTAATCAGACATATAGCGGTATTATACAAAGAACCCACTACTATAATATATCTACCTTCAGGGTCTACGATGGAGGACTCAATTTGAAAGGGTATAGAGTTTTTAATAAAAATGGCTACGCCTCTGCTTTTAGATGGGAATGGCGCATGTGACAATAGAGTATATCTGTTATGGAAATATTTAGGACAAGAGGTCGGAGTAAAGTGTGATTCCTGAATACATATAATATCAGGTTTAAGCCTATCGTATTGTAAAAAGGCTTTATGTCTTTGAGGAGAGTTAAACCCCCTTACATTATGAGATATTATTCTACACATAACCAGAAAGGCAAAAACTGCTGAGACTCAAGGGAGTATGATCACGTCCAGGGCATAGTGGAAGAGAGAAGGGGAGCTGACAAATAGAATGGAAGACCGGGAGAGTCCAACCAAGACCACAAAGAACCAGCGCAAAAGGATCAATAACTCGAATAGACAGATTCAGGAGAACCAGATGAACAATAACAGTCAGGAGCCACGTGCCGATCCAAAACGACGTGGATGCCAGGATCTTGTAGGCCGTCTTGGCAGAGGAGCCGGAGCAGTAGGCCTGTCGAACGGGACGCCCTCTCGTTGTAGGATTTCAAAGCCCTCCGACAGTTCTTTAATTGCGTAATCACGGTCACCAATTCTACAGGCAATATGGAATGGGAAGCTCCATCTATAACGGATTTGGGCTCTCTGAAGGGCCATAGTGACTGGTCTCATCGATCTCCTCTTTTCCAACGTGACTGGAGCTAAATCAGCAAATAATTGTACTGAGGAAGCAACCCCTGAAAGTGCCTGTAAATTGTGTGCAGCTTGCAGTAGTTGGTCACACATTTCAGGATAATGTAGCTTGAGTATGATGTCTATAGGAACGTTAGGATTCCGTGGACGGCCGAGGGCCCTATCCACCCGGTCCATTCTAAACAAGTTAGAGTCCACCTGAGGCAGTAGTGCTTGAAATAGGTTGAGCACAGTAGGTTGTAGGGCAGTGATAGATTCAGGCATACCCCTGATTCTGATATTGGCTCTGCGGTTACGGTTTTCCAGGTCTTCCAGTTTGTATTCCAACGCTTCCAGCCTCTGTGCGTGGTCATCCAGACGAGTACTGTCAACCTCCATAGCGTCTGCTACTTCATCCATCTTATCCTCTAGGTCAGAGACCCTAGAACCCAGATCCTGTATCTGCTTGGTGAAGTCAGCAACCGCCTTAGATAATTCCGTAGTGAAAAGCGATTTAATATTGTTATACAGTTCAGTTGGGTCAAAGACTGGAGCTGGAGGATCGACAGTGGGCTCCGGTTCGGAGGGCAACAGTGAGCTAGTACTGTCTGTTGGTGAAGCGGGTCTCTCCATGCTTGATGGTTGTGGGGTACGAAAAAGCTCCGGAAGGGTCTGGCAGGATGAGGATAAGCCCTGCATTTTTTTCCTTTGTGACCTTGCAGGCATTCCTTGTTCCAGTGCGTATAGTGTGTGTGTATATATATATATATATATATATATATATATATATATATATAGTTAGATCATAAGGCAGAGAAAAGGTTTTTCGCTGGGGCAGAAGGCATAGAAAGATAAAGGGTCACCTCTAATAAAACATCATGCCGCGGATGGAGCTAGACGTGTCAGTATTTGTTAGACTTCATGGCATCAGACACTTAGATGTACATGATATGAGCAGGCTGTGGCGAGGGCTAAAATTCAGGCCGTGTCCGTAGCCTCTAGATGAGGGAGTGGGCCCCTGAAGTATGCAGTACCCTACCGGGCTCTCAATGCTGTATTACAGGGGGTTCAAGAAAGCAGCTGCGGCTCCCCAATATAGCTATCAGGACCACAGGATCTTACAGGGCCGAGGAGTATCTCAAGGGCCCCTCAAAATTTCTAAATGAGCCCCTCTTATTGGGTAGGTAGCTGAGCCTCCTTATATGATGGGGGGAGGGGAAGAGAATGTCAGGGCCTTGCTGCCTGTTTAGCTAAGGGGAGCTCCCCCTGACTCACCACTTCAGGCAGAGCAGAAGGAGCGCTTTTCTGGTGCCATCCTGGTAGATGGGGGCATAGGTCCCTGATGTCCCAAGTGCCCCTTGTGGATGCAGGCAGCCGGGAAAGTACTACTGTATGTCGCGCTCCTCCGCGCACCCCCCGCACTTGCGGTTGGCCCGGCGAGACAGGAAAGGCCGAGGCTTTAGAAGGCCTATAGGCCGCAAATCGGCAGTTTGGCCGAGGAACAAGATTTGCCCCTCAGGGTAATCCTCTATGTTCGGGGGACCCAGATGTGAGTAAGGGGAGTCTTCAAAGTGCTGTTCTGGCTGCGGATGGCATAGGATGTAATTGTGACCTACGGAGCTCTGCCACCATGCGTCCGTTCTCTTCCGCATCCAGGCCACGCCCCCCCTGGAATTCCTTTTTTTAAAGCAAAGGGATGACTGCTGTTCCAATGTAGCACCGAATTCGTAGAAGTCGGTTTACGATAGATGGTCGTAGACAACTCTCCATTAGTTTGACGAGCTGCACTGATATCCAAAAGTGGGAGAGTATTAGGGTCTGACTCATATGTGAATCTCAAGCCCACAGAATTGGAATTGAGATTCTTGACAAAGGCAGCAAATGTTGATTGGGTATCGTTCCAGATGACAAAAATGTAATCTATGTACCGGTCCCAGATTGAAATGGGCCCGGTACATGACAACAACAAATCTTCTCCAAAAACAATGGTCGACTCCCACCAGCCCAGGAGCAAATTTGCATAAGATGGTGCACAAGAACAGCCCATGACTGTGCCCCTGAGCTGGTGGTAAAGCCGACCATTGAAAAAAAAATGTTATGGGTCAAGGGGAACTCCAACAGTTGCAAAACAAAAAAATTATGCTCCCTGAATTGTTGACCTCTCATAGTGAGAAAATGTTCAACTGCTTTTAGGCACTGTTCATGAGGGATTGAAGAGTACAGAGACTCTACATCAATACTCCCCAAAACTGAGTCAGAGTCAACAGAAATCCCATCAAGCCTCTTAAGGAGGTCCATTGTGTCCCTGGTGTAGGAAGGCAAAGATACCACAAATGGCATCAAAATCCGGTCTATATAAACACCTACAGTCATGGCCAAAAGTTTTGAGAATGATACAAATATTAATTTTTACAAAGTCTATTGCTTAAGTTTTTAAAATGGCAATTTGTAAATATACTCCAGAATGTTATAAAGAGTGATCAGCTTAAAAGCAATTACTTGCAAAGTCAATATTTGCCTAGAAAATGAACTTTATCCCCCAAAACACAGTTAAACATCATTGCAGCCCTGCCTTAAAAGGACCAGCTAACATCGTTTCAGTTATTTCTCCATTAACACAGGTGTGGGTGTTGATGAGGACAGGGCTGGAGATCAATCTGTCATGATTAAGTAAGAATGACACCACTGGACACTTTAAAAGGAGGCTGGTGCTTGGCATCATTGTTTCTCTTCTGTTAACCATGATTATCTCTAAAGAAACACGTGCAGTCATCATTGCACTGCACAAAAATGGCCTAACAGGGAAGAGTATCGCAGCTAGAAAGATTGCACCTCAGTCAACAATCTATCGCATCATCAAGAACTTCAAGGAGAGAGATTCCATTGTTGCCAAAAAGGCTCCAGGGCGCCCAAGAAAGACCAGCAAGCGCCAGGACCGTCTCTTAAAATTGTTTCAGCTGCGGGATCGGGCTACCAGCAGTGCAGAGCTTGCTCAGGAATGGCAGCAGGCAGGTGTAAGTACATCTGCATGCACTGTGAGGCGGAGACTCTTGGAGCAAGGCCTGGTCTCAAGGAGGGCAGCAAAGAAGCCACTTCTCTCCAGAAAAAACATCAGGGACAGACTGATATTCTGCAAAAGGTACAGGGAGTGGACTGCTGAGGACTGGGGTAAAGTCATTTTCTCTGATGAATCCCCTTTTCGATTGTTTGGGACATCTGGAAAACAGCTTATTCGGAGAAGACGAGGTGAGTGCTACCACCAGTCTTGTCTCATGCCAACTGTAAAGCATCCTGAAACCATTCATGTGTGGGGTTGCTTCTCAGCCAAGGGAATCGGCTCTCTCACAGTCTTGCCTAAAAGCACAGCCATGAATAAAGAATGGTACCAGAATGTCCTCCGAGAGCAACTTCTCCCAACCGTCCAAGAGCAGTTTGGCGATCAACAATGCCTTTTCCAGCATGATGGAGCACCTTGCCATAAAGCAAAGGTGATAACTAAATGGCTCAGGGAACAAAACATAGAGATTTTGGGTCCATGGCCTGAAAACTCCCCAGATCTTAATCCCATTGAGAACTTGTGGTCAATCATCAAGAGACGGGTGGACAAACAAAAACCTACAAATTCTGACAAAATGCAAGCATTGATTGTGCAAGAATGGACTGCTATCAGTCAGGATTTGGTCCAGAAGTTGATTGAGAGCATGCCAGGGAGAATTGCAGAGGTCCTGAAGAAGAAGGGTCAACACTGCAAATATTGACTTGCTGCACTAACTCATTCTAACTGTCAATATAAGCTTTTGTTACTCATAATATGATTGCAATTATATTTCTGTATGTGATAAAAACATCTGACAAACACACATAAAAACCAGAGGGCAGCAGATCATGTGAAAATATAATATTTGTGTCATTCTCAAAACTTTTGGCCATGACTGTAGATTCTGGCAAAGACTTCCTACACCAGAGACAATGGGCCTCCCTTTGAGTAGCCTAGTGCCCTTGTGCAATTTGGGCAAACTGTAAAAGGTCGCCATGATTGGGTGTTTAGGATACAAAAACTCATAATTATCTTGTGAGATAAGCTTCCTTATCTGAGCGTCCTTCAGTATATTGTCCAACTCAACCAAAAATTATTTTTTTCTGTGGGGTCTAAGGGGAGTATACCATAATTATTTCTATCACTTAACAAAGTTTCACACATCTTTTGGTAATCGAACGTATTCATAACTACAGTGTTACCCCCATTGTCGGAGGGCTTGATGGTAATCGTGGTGTCATTTTTCAAGGTAGTGATGGCGGACAACTCCTCCTCAGTGCAGTTTGATGTGCACTGAATAGAGGAAATTTTCAACAAGTCCGCCGTCACAACCTCAAGAAAGACATCAGCACATGACAAGTCACTTGGTGGGGGGTATCCTTCTACTTTTGTTGTGCAGGGTCGTGAATGGACCTTCGCCCTCCACCTTTCTGGGTTCAAGAGCCAAACTTTGTAGTAATCTAACATCAGACAACATATCCATAGGGATACCTAACTGTGTAATTAACTGTGTAAGTAATTAACACAGAAGAGGACAGTACACTGCTACAGATGGATCTGGATAGACTGGAGGCTTGGGCAGAGAAGTGGCAGATGAGGTTTAACACTGACAAATGTAAGGTAATGCATATGGGAAGGAATAATGCAAGTCACCAGTACATACTGAATGGTAAAATATTGGGTAACTCTGACATGGAAAAGGACCTAGGAATTTTAGTGAACAGCAAACTAAGCTGTAGAAACCAATGTCAGACAGCTGCTGCCAAGGCCAATAAGATAATGGGTTGCATCAAAAGAGGCATAGATGCCCGTGATGAGAACATAGTCCTGCCACTTTACAAATCACTAGTCAGACCACACATGGAGTACTGTGTACAGTTCTGGGCTCCTGTGAACAAGGCAGACATAGCAGAGCTGGAGAGGTTCAGAGGAGGGCAACTAAAGTAATAACTGGAATGGGTGGACTACAGTACCCAGAAAGATTATCAAAATTAGGCTTATTCACTTTAGAAAAAAGACGACTGAGGGGAGATCTAATAACTATGTATAAATATATCAGAGGTCAGTACAGAGATCTCTCCCATGATCTATTTATCCCCAGGACTGTGACTGTGACGAGGGGACATCCTCTGTGTCTGGAGGAAAGAAGGTTTGTACACAAACATAGAAGAGGATTCTTTATGGTAAGAGCAGTGAGACTATGGAACTCTCTGCCTGAGGAGGTGGTGATGGTAAGTTCACTAAAAGAGTTCAAGAGGGGCCTGGATGTATTTCTGGAGTGTAATAATATTATAGGTTATAGTTACTAGAGATGGGTCGTTGATCCAGGGAGTAATTCTGATTGCCTGATTGGAGTCGGGAAGGAATTTTTTTTCCCCTAAAGTGGGGAAAATTGGCTTCTACCTCACAGGGTTTTTTTGCCTTCCTCTGGATCAACTTGTAGGAAAACAGGCCGAACTGGATGGACAGATGTCTTTTTTCGGCCTTATAAACTATGTTACTATGGATGTTACCTAAATCAGCGGCCTGTTTTTTCTCAAGGTCCTTATAATGCTTCCGCCACTTAAGTTTGTGCACAAACAGGTGTAAGTCCTTAATCCAACCGAATGTGTCAAATCTCTGTGAAGGCACGAATGAAAGACCTTTTTGCAAGATCGACAGTTTGGTTGAACCTAGTTGTCTTTCTGATAAGTTTACAACTTCTGGGCCTGTGGGTCCCTCGTGCGATTTCTCAGGGGATATGTCGGTCCTTGTTCTAAAAAAAAATGGCTAGAAGATTGACCTCTTCCTCTACCACCTCTGCCTCTACCCCCTACTTTTGGTGTACCCAGTCCTGTTTTGAGGGGGTCCTGTGGATTGTTCCCTCTCACTATCCGAGGCGTCGGTCTTGGTTGTTGTAAGATCCGACTCTAGCTCCTTGGTCTGAGGTTTATCCCTGAAGACCGAGTAAGCTTTGTTATCCCTAAATTCACCCAGATCGTGGTTAAATTGTCCTGTGTTTCCTCTCACGTAAATAATATTGGAATTTTTCAACTGCAGTTTGTAACTGTTTCTCCTGAGTTTACTATCAAGGCTTTCAAGGTTAATCCTCTCTTCCTCAAGGAGTAGTTTCATAAATTGAAGGGAACTTGCAGTAGCTAGTTGTTCCCACCGACTCACGAAACCAGAGCTTCGTTGCCTGCTGGCAGGGGTTAAGGAAATACGAAGTCCTCAAGGGACAATGCCGTGCTTAATATAATTGTCAAGGCTTTGTACCTCCCACCAGCAGACAAGGTGTTCCTTGTATAACTTAAGTTCCTTGAAAGCAATTTTGAACGAGGGAGTCAATCTTTTCTGGACATATATTTTATCAGAAAAAACTTCCTTTGCCTTGTTAAGCCAAGCTTCAGTATTGAGACCTCCTGCCAAAAAACCTGCCATATGCCAAGCTATCAATTTAAGACTACACAAGCCCAAAAATTTTAGCATAGGCTCTAAACACTAAAGTGAACAATAAAAAATAACCAAGTAGTGTGTACCAATCTATAAAATTTACCTTTTATTATATAATTATTAAAAGAAGAAAAAAAAAACAATGTTCATATACATAAATAGACAATCAGGATGCTCGGTCGCATCCAAACAATTATGTAACCAATCAGTATCAAATTGTACCAACACTGGGCATCAAATGTTGAGACAAATAACAGTGGATTAAAATACACCAATGTTGGCACCACGGCCCTGCGTCAACACATGCAGCGTCACCTTAAGGTGGCCTGGGAGAACCGTGGTGCTAATGTAGTTGTCCAGCCTGCCGCAGCAACCACTGCATCACTCAGTGGCCCACACCCCTTTTCCTGCAGTCAAGGCTCACCACCTTAGCCGAAGGAGCTGTCTGTCCTGCCCATCATCTACTGGTCAGTCATTTTGTCAAC